>JAEIGP010000422.1:0-44187 GCA_018904095.1 Zaprionus ghesquierei | reverse complement strand
GAACTTCTGTACAGAACGTTTTCTTGAATAACTTCTGTGTTTATTGTCCGATCGGATTGTAGTTTAGGGATTGAGGCATACATGACTAGCATCTTTACGTGTGCTAAAGCTTTAACATTAATACTTTCCTTAATATTCGTAAATTATCGATTTTTGCGTGGGCACTCCAAATTTGAAATAAACGTATCTGCGTATGGTATACGGGAGCCATCATGTCAAATTGGGTGTCTCTAACTTTGTAATAGCTGAGATCTCGATGTTCATACACACAGACAGACAGACAGACAGACAGACAGACGGACAGACGGGACATGGCTCAATCGACTCGGCTGTTGATCCACAGCCAGAATATATATAGATTATGGGGGTCTGCCATGTCTCCTTCTGCCTATTACATACTTTTCCACAAACTTAGTATAACATCCTTGACCATTTTCAATGGTCCGAATGGTATAAAAAAGATTTTTGCACACATTTAATTTTTGATGCTGGCGGACTCGAACCCGTGGGTGCATAACAGTACTGTCGCTTTCCAGTCCACAACTTAACACTTTACACCACCGTACACACCCCACTATTCGGCACAATGCTGCAGGCAGCTCAGGTCTAACTGAAAATGTATGTTGTTTATTATACCCCGCTACTCATAGAGTTGAAGGGTATTATAACCTTGTTCTGGTTCAGGATCAACAGCCGAGTCGACATGGCCATGTCCGTCTGTCTGTCCGTGTGAAAACCTAGATCTTTAATTTTTGATGCGGACGGGACTCGAACCCGTAAATGCATAATAGTACTGTTCGTTTTGCAGTCACAACTTACCCATTTCACCACCGTACACGCACACACGATTTGGCACAATGCTGCAAGCAGCGCTGCCGCGTAGCGCTTAAGCTATGGAAAACGTTAAGCTGAATAACTTCTGTGTTTGTTATCCGATTGTTACAAAATTTTCGGAAATCATCTGGCTAGCTATAGTTATCATATACACCGAAAATGAACAATATGGCATCAAAATTGCGCTTGTGATCAATTTTTTCGATTTACAGGGGCGGAAAGGGGCGTGGCCAAAATGCAAAATAAACTTGATCAGCGTGCAATAATAACACAAATTTTGCAGCAATTTTAGTAGTCTAGCTCTTATAATAGCTGAGATCTAGATTTTCACACGGACAGACGGACATGGCTATATCGACTCGGCTGTTGATCCTGAGCCAGGATATATATACTTTATGGGGTCAGAGGTGTCTCCTTCTGCCTGTTACATACATTTTCGGTTTGAACAAAATTATAATACCCTTCTACTCTATGAGTAGCGGGTATAAAAAAATTATTTTTTGCACACATTTAATTTTTGATGCGGGCGTGACTCGAACCCAAAAATGCATAATAGTACTGTTCGTTTTGCAGTCAACAACTTAACCCATTTCACCACCGTACACGCACACACGATTCGGCACAATGCTGCAAGCAGCGCTGCCGGTAAAACACGGTAAACACAATTGACCATGTATTTTTTTTTTTTTAATAAATAAATAATTCAACAAATTGATTATATCATAAGAAATATGTTTTAAGAATCTTATAATTTGGTTGCGTGATCTTTGTTGGCGAGAACAGTTGCGCATCGTCTTGGCATGGAGTCCACCCAATCCTGACACTGTTTTTCAGGAATTTTGCTCAATGAGTCTTTGACCACAGTCCAAAGTTCTTCGTTATTATTGGGTTTGGCTTCAGAAACCTTTTTTTCACGTCCACCTAATGGTTTTCAATTGGATAAAAGTCCGGTGATTGAGCATGCCATTTTATTACTCGGATCGATTTCTGCTGAAACCATTTTTGAGCTTTCATGCTCGTGTGTTATGGGTCGTTATCTTGTTGAAACGTCCAAACCAACGGCATTTCATCCTTAGCATATGGCAGCATCACATTTTACAGGATATCTGTGTAAATGTGCTGATCCATGATGGCTTTAATCCAATGGATCGGACCTACTCCATAGTGTGAAAAGCAAGCCCACACCATGATATTTGATCCGCCACACAGTGGGAGATTTATAGATGTAGCGTAACAAAATACAAATTTTGAACTGTTAAGGTCTAGTTAAATTTGATTTGGCATGGATTCCTAAATACTTATTTATGAAATCAATATCATTAAAATCGATTAAGTCGATGTCAGTATGCGACTGTGCTTTTCCGAACACATGCTATCGTAGCATCACGTGTTTTCTAAAGCTTTTGCGCTTATTATATTATTATTATATACATATATTATTATTATATATATATACTTATTATATTAACGTTTTGCTGCCAGTTTTTTGTATTTCTACAATATTAAGGTTCGTTTTTATAAAAAATACATGTTTTGGGACCTGTGTATTTGTAATGTATAATTAATTTGTGTTTGCACCTAATAACTTTCGCATAACCTCTTTGTTCATCTTTTGTAGAGAAAAACTTTATGAAGCAGGGATCGGCTGGTAAAAAGAGTATTATTGTCCAAAATTATGATTCGTTCATTGCACTATGGTCCAGAATGTGATTTTTTTGGCATAAAGTCGAAAAATTAAGTTACGTGGTTCAAACTTCACACATTTTATTGTTTTGGCATTGACAATTTGTAAAAAAAATTGGGCCGCACTGACCACGCCCACGTTGCCGCCCCTGCAAACTGACGAGCGCTCCCGACCGTAAGATACCATTCGACCACCTTCGTAGTTGCACTAACTAGTACTTACTCGCTCTCACACACAAATACTGACACACACACAAAGACTTAAACGAAGCGCGACGATATGCTGCAATGACGCAGGAAGCGGAACTGTACAGAACGTTTTCTTGAATAACTTCTGTGTTTATTGTCCGATCGGATTGTAGTTTAGGGATTAGGTGCATACGACTAGCATCTTTACGTGTGCTAAAGCTTTAACATTAATACTTTCCTTAATATTCGTAAATTATCGATTTGCGTGGGCACTCCAAATTTGAAATAAAGTTTATCTGCGTATGGTATACGGGAGCCATCATGTCAAATTGGGTGTCTCTAGCTTTTGTAATAGCTGAGATCTCGATGTTCATACACACAGACAGACAGACAGACAGACAGACAGACGGACAGACGGACATGGCTCAATCGACTCGGCTGTTGATCCTGAGCCAGAATATATATAATTTATGGGGTCTGCCATGTCTCCTTCTGCCTATTACATACTTTTCCACAAACTTAGTATACCATCCTTGACCATTTTCAATGGTCGAATGGTATAAAAAGATTTTTGCACACATTTAATTTTTGATGCTGGCGGACTCGAACCCGTAAGTGCATAACAGTACTGTTCGCTTTCCAGTCCACAACTTAACACTTTACACCACCGTACACACCCCCACTATTCGGCACAATGCTGCAGGCAGCTCAGCATGGCGTCTAACTGAAAATAATATGTGTTGTTTATTATACCCGCTACTCATAGAGTTGAAGGGTATTATAACCTTGTTCTGGCTCAGGATCAACAGCCGAGTCGACATGGCCATGTCCGTCTGTCTGTCCGTGTGAAAACCTAGATCTTTAATTTTTGATGCGGACGGGACTCGAACCCGTAAATGCATAATAGTACTGTTCGTTTTGCAGTCCACAACTTAACCCATTTCACCACCGTACACGCACACACGATTTGGCACAATGCTGCAAGCAGCGCTGCCGGTAGCGCTGCTTACAGCTATGGAAAACGTTAAGCTGAATAACTTCTGTGTTTGTTATCCGATTGTTACAAAATTTTCGGAAATCATCTGGCTAGCTATAGTTATCATATACACCGAAAATGAACAATATGGCATCAAAATTGCGCTTGTGATCAATTTTTTTCGATTTACAGGGGCGGAAAGGGGCGTGGCCAAAATGCAAAATAAACTTGATCAGCGTGCAATAATAACACAAATTTTGCAGCAATTTTAGTAGTCCTAGCTCTTATAATAGCTGAGATCTAGATTTTCACACGGACAGACAGACGGACATGGCTATATCGACTCGGCTGTTGATCCTGAGCCAGGATATATATACTTTATGGGGTCAGAGGTGTCTCCTTCTGCCTGTTACATACATTTTCGGTTTGAACAAAATTATAATACCCTTCTACTCTATGAGTAGCGGGTATAAAAAAATTATTTTTTGCACACATTTAATTTTTGATGCGGGCGTGACTCGAACCCAAAAATGCATAATAGTACTGTTCGTTTTGCAGTCAACAACTTAACCCATTTCACCACCGTACACGCACACACGATTCGGCACAATGCTGCAAGCAGCGCTGCCGGTAGCGCTGCTTACAGCTATGGAAAACGTTAAGCTGAATAACTTCTGTGTTTGTTATCCGATTGTTACCAAATTTGCAGCGATCATCTGGCTAGCTATAGATATCATGCAAACCGGGAATGAACAATATGGCATCAAAATTGCACTTGTAATCAATGTTTTTTCGATTTACGGGGGCGGAAGGGGGCGTGGCCAAAATGCAAAATAAACTTAATCAGCGTGCAATAATAACACATATTGTCAGCAAATTTAGTATTCCTAGCTCTTATAATAGCTGAGATCTAAATTTTCACACGGACAGACAGACGGACAGACGGACAGACGGACATGGCTATATCGACTCGGCTGTTGATCCTGAGCCAGAATATATATACTTTATGGGGTCAGAGGTGTCTCCTTCTGCCTGTTACATACATTTTCGGTTTGAACAAAGTTATAATACCCATCTACTCTATGAGTAGCGGGTATAAACATTTTTGCACACATTTAATTTTTGATGCGGGTGAGACTCGAACCCATAAATGCATAATAGCTCTGTTCGTTATGCAGTCCACAACTTAAGACAATTTCACCACCGTACACGCACATAATATTCGGCAAAATGCTGCAAGCAGCGCTGCCGGCAAAAGGAATAAAAAGTATTGAAAACATATAACTTTTATTCAGGTACCAAAAAAATCCAAGATTTATCACTTAAACAGTAAAAATAATAATTCTACCTGTTGAGGACTATAAATCGAATACGTGCATGTAAAAAATGATATGTGCCCTTTTAATACCTGTTTATAAACTTGAATGGAAAGTGTTCTAGAGCACTCTAACTTTTAATAAATTTTGTTAAAAAAACGGCCGATAGGTTCTATGGCATCTATACGATGTATCGGTCCGTACCGGCTCGTTCCGACTTATTTACAGCGGGCAGCAATAAGAAACATGTATACAAAGTTTCATGAAGGTAGCTCAAACAGGGAGGCAAAAACTTTTCTTAGCAAAAAATAAGAAAAGTTCGATCTCCCCCACCATGACACGTATGCATGCGGAATCGAACCTTGGACCCATTACCTAAGAAGTACACCACTTCTCCATTCGGTCATTAAGCCATTACGCAAATTTTGCCAAAGTAACATTATGAGACCATTCGGAAATTCTTGTACGACAAAAACAAAGTCTGAATGCATGATGCGTGTTGTTGTTGCTATTTATTCTCATAACTTAAACATACAATTAACTAAAAAAACAAGTAAGAAAGCTACAGTCGAGTGTGCTCGACTGTAATATACCCGCTACCCAGCTGCTCGTACGTCATTTATTTGCGGAACAAAAAAAAACGGCTACAATCATATATTGACCGTAAAAGGCTATGGACTTACAATATTTATGCAAAGTCAAATTCTAAAATAAAAAAAAAAATATTTTTGCCCACATTTAATTTTTGATGCGGGCGGGACTCGAACCCGTAAATGCATTATAATACTGTTCATTTTGCAGTCCACAACTTAACCCATTTCACCACACTACATGCACGCTGCTGGCAGCGCTGCTTACAGCTATGGAAAAGGTTAAGCTGCATAACGTCTGTGTTTGTTATCCGATTGTTACCAAATTTTTAGAGATCATCTGGCTAGCTATAGTTATCATGTAAACCGAATATGAACAATATGGCATCAAAATTGCGCTTGTAATAAATTTTTTTCGATTTACAGGGGCGGAAGGGGCCGTGGCCAAAATCCAAAATAAACTTGATCAGCGTGCAATAATAACACATTTTGTCCCCAAATGTGGTAATCCTAGCTCTTATAATAGCTGAGATCCAGATTTTCACACGGACAGACAGACGGAGAGAAGGACAGACAGACAGACGGACAGACGGACAGACGGACATGGCTATATCGACTCGGCTGTTGATCCGGAGCCAGAATATATATACCTTATGGGGTCGGAGGTGTCTCCTTCTGCCTGTTACATACATTTTCGGTTTGAACAAAGTTATAATACCCTTCTACTCTATGAGTAGCGGGTATAAAAAGGAGGCAAAAACTTTTTTTTGGAAAAAATAAGAAAAGTTCGATCTCCCCCACCATGACACGCATGCATGCGAAATCGAACCCAGAACCCATTACCTAAGAGGTCCACCACTTCTCCATTCGGCTATTAAGGCGTTACGCAGATTTTCCAAAGTTACTTTATGAGACCATTCGGAAATTCTTGCACGACAAAAACAAAGTCTGAATGCATGATGCGTGTTGTTGTTGCTATTTATACTCATAACTTAAACATACAATTAAATAATAAAAGAGTGCTCGACTGTAATATACCCGCTACCCAGCTGCTCGTACATCATTTATTTGCGGAACAAAAAAAACGGCTACAATCATATTTTGACCGTAAAAGGCTATGGACTTACAATATTTATGCAAAGTCAAAATCTAAAATAAAAAAAACAATTAAGAAAGCTACAGTCGAGTATACTCGACTGTAATATACCCGCTACCCAGCTGCTTGTACATAATTTATTTGCGGAACAAAAAAAACGGCTACAATCATATTTTGACCGTAAAAGGCTATGGACTTATAATATTTATGCAAAGTCAAAATATAAAATAAAAAAAAAAACATTTTTGCACACATTTAATTTTTGATGCGGGCGGGACTCGAACCCGTAAATGCATAATAGTACTGTTCGTTTTGCAGTCCACAACTTAACCCATTTCACCACCGTACACGCACACACGATTCGGCACAATGCTGCAAGCAGCGCTGCCGGCAGCGCTGCTTGCAGCTATGGAAAACGTTAAGCTGAATAACTTCTGTGTTTATTATCCGATTGTTACCAAATTTTCAGAGATCATCTGGCTAGCTATAGTTATCATGTAAACCGAAAATGAACAATATGGCATCAAAATTGCACTTGTTATTAACGTTTTTATATCAGCTACTCATAGAGTAGAAGGGTATTATAACTTTGTTCAAACCGAAAATGTATGTAACAGGCAGAAGGAGACACCTCCGACCCCATAAAGTATATCTATTCTGGCTCAGGATCAACAGCCGAGTCGATATAGCCATGTCCGTCTGTCCGTCTGTCTGTCTGTCTGTCCGTGTGAAAATCTAGATCTCAGCTATTATAAGAGCTAGGACAACCAACTTTGGTGACAATATGTGTTATTATTGCACGCTGATCAAGGTTATTTTGGATTTTGGCCACGCCCCCTTCCGCCCCCGCAAATCGAAACAAGTAAGAAAGCTACAGTCGAGTGTGCTCGACTGTAATATACCCGCTACCCAGCTGCTCGTACATCATTTATTTGCGGAGCAAAAAAAACGGCTACAATCATATTTTGACCGTAAAAGGCTATAGACTTATAATATTTATGCAAAGTGAAATTCTAAGATAAAAAAAATATATATTTTTGCATACATTTAATTTTTGATGCGGGCGGGACCCAAACCAGTAAATGCATTATAATACTGTTTATTTTGCAGTCCACAACTTAACCCATTTCACCACCCTACACGCACACACTATTCGGCACAATGCTGCAAGCAGCGCTGCTGGCAGCGCTGCTTACAGCTATGGAAAACGTTAAGCTGCATAACGTCTGTGTTTATTTTCCGATTGTTACTAAATTTTTAGAGATCATCTGGCTAGCTATAGTTATCATGTAAACCGAATATGAACAATATGGCATCAAAATTGCGCTTGTAATAAATTTTTTTCGATTTACAGGGGCGGAAGGGGCCGTGGCCAAAATCCAAAATAAACTTGATCAGCTTGCAATAATAATTTTGTCCCCAAATTTGGTAATCCTAGCTCTTATAATAGCTGAGATCTAGATTTTCACACGGACAGACAGACGGACAGACGGACAGACAGACAGACGGACAGACGGACATGGCTATATCGACTCGGCTGTTGATCCTGAGGTGTCTCCTTCTGCCTGTTACATACATTTTCGGTTTGAACAAAGTTATAACACTCTTCTACTCTATGAGTAGCGGGTATAAAAAGGAGGCAAAAACTTTTTTTGGAAAAAATAAGAAAAGTTCGATCTCCCCCACCATGACACGCATGCATGCGAAATCGAACCCAGAACCCATTACCTAAGAGGTCCACCACTTCTCCATTCGGCTATTAAGCCGTTACGCAGATTTTGCCAAAGTTACATTATGAGACCATTCGGAAATTCTTGCACGACAAAAACAAAGTCTGAATGCATGATGCGTGCTGTTGTTGCTATTTATACTCATAACTTAAACATACAATTAAATAAAAAACAAGTAAGAAAGCTACAGTCGAGTGTGCTCGACTGTAATATACCCGCTACCCAGCTGCTCGTACATCATTTATTTGCGGAACAAAAAAAAACGGCTACAATGCATTATAATACTGTTTATTTTGCAGTCCACAACTTAACCCATTTCACCACCCTACACGCACACACTATTCGGCACAATGCTGCAAGCAGCGCTGCTGGCAGCGCTGTTTACAGCTATGGAAAACGTTAAACTGAATAACTTCTTTGTTTTTTATTCGATTGTTACCAAATTTTCAGAGATTATCTGGCTAGCTATATTTATCATATACACCGAAAATGAACAATATGGCATCAAAATTGTGCTTGTAATCAATTTTTTTCGATTTACAGGGGCGAAAGGGGGCCTGGCCAAAATCAACAAGTAAGAAAGCTACAGTCGAGTGTGCTCGACTGTAATATACCCGCTACCCAGCTTCTCGTACATCATTTATTTGCGGAACAAAAAAAAACGGCTACAATCATATTTCGACCGTAAAAGGCTATAGACTTACAATATTTATGCAAAGTCAAATTCTAAAATAAAAAAAAACAAGTAAGAAAGCTACAGTCGAGTGTGCTCGACTGTAATATACCCGCTACCCAGCTGCTTGTACAAAATTTATTTGCGGAACAAAAAATCGGCTACAATCATATTTTGACCGTAAAAGGCTATGGACTTATAACATTTATGCAAAGTCAAAATATAAAATAAAAACAAGTAAGAAAGCTACAGTCGAGTGTGCTCGACTGTAATATACCCGCTACCCAGCTGCTCGTACATCATTTATTTGCGGAACAAGAAAAACGGCTACAATCATATTTTGACCGTAAAAGGCTATGGACTTACAATATAAATATATCAAAGTCAAAATCTAAAAAAAAAAAGAAAACATTTTTTGCACAAATTTAATTTTTGATGCGGCCCGGCAGCGCTGCTTACAGCTATGGAAAGCGTTAAGCTGAATAACTTCTGTGTTTATTATCCGATTGTTACCAAATTTTCAGAGATCATCTGGCTAGCTACAGTTATAATATAAACCGAAAATAAACAATATGGCATCAAAATTGCTCTTGTAATCAATTTTGGTAGTTCTAGCTCTTATAATAGCTGAGATCTAGATTTTCACACGGACAGACAGACGGACAGACAGACAGACGGACAGACGGAATGGCTATATCGACTCGGCTGTTGATCCTGAGCTAGAATATATATACTTTAGCGATCGGAGGTGTCTCCTTCTGCCTGTTACATACATTTTCGGTTTAAACAAAGTTATGATACCCTTCTACACTATGAGTAGCGGGTATACAAAAAAAACATTTTTGCACACATTTAATTTTTGATGCGGGCGGGACTCGAAACCGTAAATGCATAATAGTACTGTTCGTTTTGCAGTCCACAACTTAACCCATTTCACCACCGTACACGCACACACGATTCGGCACAATGCTGCAAGCAGCGCTGCCGTAGCGCTGCTTACAGCTATGGAAAACGTTAAGCTGAATAACTTCCGTATTTGTTATCCGATTGTTACCAAATTTGCAGAGATCATCTGGCTAGCTATAGTTATCATGGAAACCGGCAATGAACAATATGGCATCAAAATTGCACTTGTAATCAATGTTTTTTCGATTTACGGGGGCGGAAGGGGGCGTGGCCAAAATCCAAAATAAACTTGAGCAGCGTAATAATAACACATATTGTCACCAAATTTGGTAGTCCTAGCATTTATAATAGCTGAGATCAAGGTTTTCACACGGACAGACAGACGGACAGACGGACATGGCTATATAGACTCGGCTGTTGATCCTGAGCCAGAATATATACACTTTATGGGGTCGGAGGTGTCTCCTTCTGCCTGTTACATACATTTTTGGTTTGAACAAAGTTTTAATACCCTTCTACTCTATGAGTAGCGGGTATAAAAAAATTATTTTTTGCCCACATTTAATTTTTGATGCGGGCGGGACTCGAACCCGTAAATGCATTATAATACTGTTCATTTTGCAGTCCACAACTTAACCCATTTCACCACCCTACACGCACGCTGCTGGCAGCGCTGCTTACAGCTATGGAATAGGTTAAGCTGCATAACGTCTGTGTTTATTATCCGATTGTTACCAAATTTTTAGAGATCATCTGGCTAGCTATAGTTATCATGTAAACCGAATATGAACAATATGGCATCAAAATTGCGCTTGTAATAAATTTTTTTCGATTTACAGGGGCGGAAGGGGCCGTGGCCAAAATCCAAAATAAACTTGATCAGCGTGCAATAATAACACATTTTGTCCCCAAATTTGGTAATCCTAGCTCTTATAATAGCTGAGATCCAGATTTTCACACGGACAGACAGACGGACAGACAGACAGACGGACAGACGGACAGACGGACAGACGGACATGGCTATATCAACTCGGCTGTTGATCCTGAGCCAGAATATATATATACTTTATGGGGTCGGAGGTGTCTCCTTCCGCCTGTTACATACATTTTCGGTTTGAACAAAGTTATAATACCCTTCTACTCTATGAGTAGCGGGTATAAAAAACTGCGCTCTAACAATCGCACACAGCTGATTTAAGAGACTGTTCCTTCTCAACTTGTTAACTAAGTTCATTGTGAGCCATTAAAAAAATTTTAAATAAAATGCACAACCACCAATTAATGCATATTTAACAAGTAAGAAAGCTACAGTCGAGTGTGCTCGACTGAAATATATCCGCTACCCAGCTGCTCGTACATCATTTATTTGCGGAACAAAAAAAACGGCTACAATCATATTTTGACCGTAAAAGGCTATGGACTTACACTATTTATGCAAAGTCAAAATCTAAAATAAAAAAAAAAAACATTTTTGCACACATTTAATTATTGATGCTGGCGGGACTCGAACCCGTAAATGCATAATAGTACTGTTCGTTTTGCTGCCGGCAGCGCTGCTTACAGCTATGGAAAACGTTAAGCTGAATAACTTCTGTGTTTATTATCCGATTGTTACCAAATTTTCAGAGATCATCTGGCTAGCTATAGTTATCATGTAAACCGAAAATGAACAATATGGCATCAAAATTGCACTTGTTATTAACGTTTTTATATCAGCTACTCATAGAGTAGAAGGGTATTATAACTTTGTTCAAACC
Source organism: Zaprionus ghesquierei (assembly GCA_018904095.1). Lineage (NCBI taxonomy): Eukaryota > Metazoa > Arthropoda > Insecta > Diptera > Drosophilidae > Zaprionus > Zaprionus ghesquierei. Next base: position 32,437 of record JAEIGP010000422.1, on the reverse strand, counting down.
GAAAATGTATGTAACAGGCAGAAGGAGACACCTCCGACCCCATAAAGTATATATATTCTGGCTCAGGATCAACAGCCGAGTCGATATAGCCATGTCCGTCTGTCCGTCTGTCTGTCTGTCTGTCCGTGTGAAAATCTAGATCTCAGCTATTATAAGAGCTAGGACAACCAAATTTGGTGACAATATGTGTTATTATTGCACGCTGATCAAGTTTATTTTGGATTTTGGCCACGCCCCCTTCCGCCCCCGCAAATCGAAACAAGTAAGAAAGCTACAGTCGAGTGTGCTCGACTGTAATATACCCGCTACCCAGCTGCTCGTACATCATTTATTTGCGGAGCAAAAAAAACGGCTACAATCATATTTTGACCGTAAAAGGCTATAGACTTATAATATTTATGCAAAGTGAAATTCTAAGATAAAAAAAAATATATATTTTTGCATACATTTAATTTTTGATGCGGGCGGGACCCAAACCAGTAAATGCATTATAATACTGTTTATTTTGCAGTCCACAACTTAACCCATTTCACCACCCTACACGCACACACTATTCGGCACAATGCTGCAAGCAGCGCTGCTGGCAGCGCGCTGCTTACAGCTATGGAAAACGTTAAGCTGCATAACGTCTGTGTTTATTTTCCGATTGTTACTAAATTTTTAGAGATCATCTGGCTAGCTATAGTTATCATGTAAACCGAATATGAACAATATGGCATCAAAATTGCGCTTGTAATAAATTTTTTTCGATTTACAGGGGCGGAAGGGGCCGTGGCCAAAATCCAAAATAAACTTGATCAGCTTGCAATAATAATTTTGTCCCCAAATTTGGTAATCCTAGCTCTTATAATAGCTGAGATCTAGATTTTCACACGGACAGACAGACGGACAGACGGACAGACAGACAGACGGACAGACGGACATGGCTATATCGACTCGGCTGTTGATCCTGAGGTGTCTCCTTCTGCCTGTTACATACATTTTCGGTTTGAACAAAGTTATAACACTCTTCTACTCTATGAGTAGCGGGTATAAAAAAGGAGGCAAAAACTTTTTTTGAAAAAATAAGAAAAGTTCGATCTCCCCCACCATGACACGCATGCATGCGAAATCGAACCCAGAACCCATTACCTAAGAGGTCCACCACTTCTCCATTCGGCTATTAAGCCGTTACGCAGATTTTGCCAAAGTTGCATTATGAGACCATTCGGAAATTCTTGCACGACAAAAACAAAGTCTGAATGCATGATGCGTGCTGTTGTTGCTATTTATACTCATAACTTAAACATACAATTAAATAAAAAACAAGTAAGAAAGCTACAGTCGAGTGTGCTCGACTGTAATATACCCGCTACCCAGCTGCTCGTACATCATTTATTTGCGGAACAAAAAAAAACGGCTACAATCATATTTTGACCGTAAAAGGCTATGGACTTGCAATATTTATGCAAAGTCAAGTTCTAAAATAAAAAAAAAAAATATTTTTGCCCACATTTAATTTTTGATGCGGGCGGGACTCGAACCATTTCACCACCCTACACGCACGCTGCTGGCAGCGCTGCTTACAGCTATGGAAAAGGTTAAGCTGCATAACGTCTGTGTTTATTATCCGATTGTTACCAAATTTTTAGAGATCATATGGCTAGCTGTAGTTATCATGTAAACCGAATATGAACAATATGGCATCAAAATTGCGCTTGTAATAAATTTTTTTCGATTTACAGGGGCGGAAGGGGCCGTGGCCAAAATCCAAAATAAACTTGATCAGCTTGCAATAATAATTTTGTCCCCAAATTTGGTAATCCTAGCTCTTATAATAGCTGAGATCTAGATTTTCACACGGACAGACAGACAGACGGACAGACGGACATGGCTATATCGACTCGGCTGTTGATCCTGAGGTGTCTCCTTCTGCCTGTTACATACATTTTCGGTTTGAACAAAGTTATAACACTCTTCTACTCTATGAGTAGCGGGTATAAAAAGGAGGCAAAAACTTTTTTTGGAAAAAATAAGAAAAGTTCGATCTCCCCCACCATGACACGCATGCATGCGAAATCGAACCCAGAACCCATTACCTAAGAGGTCCACCACTTCTCCATTCGGCTATTAAGCCGTTACGCAGATTTTGCCAAAGTTACATTATGAGACCATTCGGAAATTCTTGCACGACAAAAACAAAGTCTGAATGCATGATGCGTGCTGTTGTTGCTATTTATACTCATAACTTAAACATACAATTAAATAAAAAACAAGTAAGAAAGCTACAGTCGAGTGTGCTCGACTGTAATATACCCGCTACCCAGCTGCTCGTACATCATTTATTTGCGGAACAAAAAAAACGGCTACAATGCATTATAATACTGTTTATTTTGCAGTCCACAACTTAACCCATTTCACCACCCTACACGCACACACTATTCGGCACAATGCTGCAAGCAGCGCTGCTGGCAGCGCTGTTTACAGCTATGGAAAACGTTAAACTGAATAACTTCTTTGTTTTTTATTCGATTGTTACCAAATTTTCAGAGATTATCTGGCTAGCTATATTTATCATATACACCGAAAATGAACAATATGGCATCAAAATTGTGCTTGTAATCAATTTTTTTCGATTTACAGGGGCGAAAGGGGGCCTGGCCAAAATCAACAAGTAAGAAAGCTACAGTCGAGTGTGCTCGACTGTAATATACCCGCTACCCAGCTGCTTGTACAAAATTTATTTGCGGAACAAAAAATCGGCTACAATCATATTTTGACCGTAAAAGGCTATGGACTTATAACATTTATGCAAAGTCAAAATATAAAATAAAAACAAGTAAGAAAGCTACAGTCGAGTGTGCTCGACTGTAATATACCCGCTACCCAGCTGCTCGTACATCATTTATTTGCGGAACAAGAAAAACGGCTACAATCATATTTTGACCGTAAAAGGCTATGGACTTACAATATAAATATATCAAAGTCAAAATCTAAAAAAAAAAAGAAAACATTTTTGCACAAATTTAATTTTTGATGCGGCCGGCAGCGCTGCTTACAGCTATGGAAAACGTTAAGCTGAATAACTTCTGTGTTTATTATCCGATTGTTACCAAATTTTCAGAGATCATCTGGCTAGCTACAGTTATAATATAAACCGAAAATAAACAATATGGCATCAAAATTGCTCTTGTAATCAATTTTGGTAGTTCTAGCTCTTATAATAGCTGAGATCTAGATTTTCACACGGACAGACAGACGGACAGACAGACAGACGGACAGACGGAATGGCTATATCGACTCGGCTGTTGATCCTGAGCTAGAATATATATACTTTAGCGATCGGAGGTGTCTCCTTCTGCCTGTTACATACATTTTCGGTTTAAACAAAGTTATGATACCCTTCTACACTATGAGTAGCGGGTATACAAAAAAAAACATTTTTGCACACATTTAATTTTTGATGCGGGCGGGACTCGAAACCGTAAATGCATAATAGTACTGTTCGTTTTGCAGTCCACAACTTAACCCATTTCACCACCGTACACGCACACACGATTCGGCACAATGCTGCAAGCAGCGCTGCCGGTAGCGCTGCTTACAGCTATGGAAAACGTTAAGCTGAATAACTTCCGTATTTGTTATCCGATTGTTACCAAATTTGCAGAGATCATCTGGCTAGCTATAGTTATCATGGAAACCGGCAATGAACAATATGGCATCAAAATTGCACTTGTAATCAATGTTTTTTCGATTTACGGGGGCGGAAGGGGGCGTGGCCAAAATCCAAAATAAACTTGAGCAGCGTAATAATAACACATATTGTCACCAAATTTGGTAGTCCTAGCTCTTATAATAGCTGAGATCAAGGTTTTCACACGGACAGACAGACGGACAGACGGACATGGCTATATAGACTCGGCTGTTGATCCTGAGCCAGAATATATACACTTTATGGGGTCGGAGGTGTCTCCTTCTGCCTGTTACATACATTTTTGGTTTGAACAAAGTTTTAATACCCTTCTACTCTATGAGTAGCGGGTATAAAAAATTATTATTTTGCCCACATTTAATTTTTGATGCGGGCGGGACTCGAACCCGTAAATGCATTATAATACTGTTCATTTTGCAGTCCACAACTTAACCCATTTCACCACCCTACACGCACGCTGCTGGCAGCGCTGCTTACAGCTATGGAATAGGTTAAGCTGCATAACGTCTGTGTTTATTATCCGATTGTTACCAAATTTTTAGAGATCATCTGGCTAGCTATAGTTATCATGTAAACCGAATATGAACAATATGGCATCAAAATTGCGCTTGTAATAAATTTTTTCGATTTACAGGGGCGGAAGGGGCCGTGGCCAAAATCCAAAATAAACTTGATCAGCGTGCAATAATAACACATTTTGTCCCCAAATTTGGTAATCCTAGCTCTTATAATAGCTGAGATCCAGATTTTCACACGGACAGACAGACGGACAGACAGACAGACGGACAGACGGACAGACGGACAGACGGACATGGCTATATCAACTCGGCTGTTGATCCTGAGCCAGAATATATATATACTTTATGGGGTCGGAGGTGTCTCCTTCTGCCTGTTACATACATTTTCGGTTTGAACAAAGTTATAATACCCTTCTACTCTATGAGTAGCGGGTATAAAAAACTGCGCTCTAACAATCGCACACAGCTGATTTAAGAGACTGTTCCTTCTCAACTTGTTAACAAAGTTCATTGTGAGCCATTAAAAAAAATTTTAAATAAAATGCACAACCACCAATTAATGCATATTTAACAAGTAAGAAAGCTACAGTCGAGTGTGCTCGACTGAAATATATCCGCTACCCAGCTGCTCGTACATCATTTATTTGCGGAACAAAAAAAACGGCTACAATCATATTTTGACCGTAAAAGGCTATGGACTTACACTATTTATGCAAAGTCAAAATCTAAAATAAAAAAAAAAAACATTTTTGCACACATTTAATTATTGATGCTGGCGGGACTCGAACCCGTAAATGCATAATAGTACTGTTCGTTTTGCTGCCGGCAGCGCTGCTTACAGCTATGGAAAACGTTAAGCTGAATAACTTCTGTGTTTATTATCCGATTGTTACCAAATTTTCAGAGATCATCTGGCTAGCTATACTTATCATGTAAACCGAAAATGAACAATATGGCATCAAAATTGCGCTTGTAATCAATGTTTTTTCGATTTACGGGGGCGGAAGGGGGCGTGGCCAAAATTGAAAAAAAAAACTTGATCTGCGTGCAATAATAACACATATTGTCACCAAATTTGGTAGTCCTAGCTCTTATAATAGCTGAGATCTAGATTTTCCCACGGACAGACAGACGGACATGGCTATATCGACTCGTCTGTTGATCCTGAGCCAGAATATATACTTTATGGGGTCGGAGTTGTCTCCTTCTGCCTGTTACATACATATTCGGATTGAACAAAGTTATAATACCCTTCTACTCTATGAGTAACGGGTATAAAAACAAGTATAGAAAGCTACAGTCGAGCGCGCCCGACAGTTAGATACCATTCGCCCAGTTTCGAAACAAATTATCACACATTTAATTCCATCAATAAACGCTGCACAAGTTTATCCGCAACCTTTTGTTTAAATTAGATCTATTTTTGAATAGCGCCATCTACATGTGAAAACTGCATAGCTTTATACATGCTACAGCTGTAACGTAGCATTGTGACGATGACGTCACAACGCGCAGCACGGGCGCAAGCAGTGGAAGTATGGAAAACGGAAACATGGATAACTTCTGTGCTTATCGTCCGATTGGATTGTAATTTGGGGAATAGATTTATATTACAATTATTTATGTTCATACTAAAGCAGAAAGCTGTAACTTTAATACTTCTCCTGATAATCGAAAATGATCGATTTGCGTGGGCGGCGGGCGTGGCATAAACAATTAAAAATAAACTCGATCTACCTATTGTATACAGGAACCTTCATATATGGTGGAAATATGGTGTCTCTACCCTTTGTAAGAGCTAAAATCTAGACGTTCAATCGGACAGACGGACGGACGGACAGACGCACAGACGGACAGACGCACAGACAGACGGACAATGCTTAATCGACTCAGCTTGTGATCCTGAGTCAGAATATATATACTTTGTGGGGGTCTGCCACGCCTCCTACTGCCTGTTACATACATTTTTAGTATACCATTTTTAACCATTTTCAATGGTCGAATGGTATAAAAATAATTTTTTGCACACATTTAATTTTTGGTGCGGGTGGGACTCGAACCCATAAATGTATAATAGTTCTGTTCGTTTTGCAGACCACAACTTAACCCATTTCACAACCGTACACGCACAAACTATTCGGCACAATGCTGCAAGCAGCGCTGCCGGCAAAAGGAGTAAAAAGTATTGAAAACGTATAACTTTTATTTATACCACAAAAATTAAAGATTTATCACTTAAACAGTAAAAATAATAATTCACCTGTTGAAGACTATAAATCAAATACGTGAATGTAAAAAACGATATGTGCCCTTTTAATACCTCTTTATATACTTGAATGGAAAGTGTTCTAGAGCACTCTAACTTTTAATAAATTTTGTTAAAAAAAACGACCGATAGATTCTATGGCATCTATACGATGTATCGGTCCGTACCGGCTCGTTCCGACTTATTTACAGCGGGCAGTAATAAGAAACATGTATACAAAGTTTCATGAAGGTAGCTCAAAGAGGGAGGCAAAAACTTTTCTTAGCAAAAAATAAGAAAAGTTCGATCTCCCCCACCATGATACGTATGCATGCGGAATCGAACCTTGGACCCATTACCTAAGAAGTCCACCACTTCTCCATTCGGTCATTAAGCCATTACGCAAATTTTGCCAAAGTAACATTATGAGACCATTCGGAAATTCTTGTACGACAAAAACAAAGTCTCCATTCGGTCATTAAGCCATTACGCAAATTTTGCCAAAGTAACATTATGAGACCATTCGGAAATTCTTGTACGACAAAAACAAAGTCTGAATGCATGATGCGTGTTGTTGTTGCTATTTATTCTCATAACTTAAACATACAATTAACTAAACGAACAAGTAAGAAAGCTACAGTGGAGTGTGCTCGACTGTAATATACCCGCTACCCAGCTGCTCGTACATCATTTATTTGCGGAACAAAAAAAAACGGCTACAATCATATTTTGACCGTAAAAGGCTATGGACTTACAATATTTATGCAAAGTCCAAATCTAAAATAAAAAAAACAAGTAAGAAAGCTACAGTCGAGTGTGCTCGACTGTAATAAACCCGCTACCCAGCTGCTTGTACATAATTTATTTGCGGAACAAAAAAACGGCTACAATCATATTTTGACCGTTACAGGCTATGGACTTATAATATTTATGCAAAGTCAAAATATAAAATAAAAAAAAAAACATTTTTGCACACATTTAATTTTTGATGCGGGCGGGACTCGAACCCGTAAATGCATAATAGTACTGTTCGTTTTGCAGTCCACAACTTAACCCATTTCACCACCGTACACGCACACACGATTCGGCACAATGCTGCAAGCAGTGCTGCCGGCAGCGCTGCTTACAGCTATGGAAAACGTTAGGCTGAATAACTTCTTTGTTTATTATCCTATTGTTACCAAATTTTCGGACATCATCTGGCTAGCTATAGATATCATGCAAACCGGAAATGAACTATATGGCATCAAAATTGCACTTGTAATCAATGTTTTTTCGAACGGGGGCGGAAGGGGGCGTGGCCAAAATTCAAAATAAACTTGATCAGCGTGCAATAAAAACACATATTGTCACAAAATTTGGTAGTCCTAGACAGACGGACATGGCTATATCGACTCGGCTGTTGATCCTGAGCCAGAATATATATACTCTATGGGGTCGGAGGTGTCTCCTTCTGCCTGTTACATACATTTTCGGTTTGAACAAAGTTATAATACCCTTCTACTCTATGAGTAGCAGGTATAAAAAGGAGGCAAAAACTTTTTTTTTGGAAAAAATAAGAAAAGTTCGATCTTCCCCACCATGACACGCATGCATGCGAAATCGAACCTAGAACCCATTACCTAAGAGGTCCACCACTTTTCCATTCGGCTATTAAGCCATTACGAAGATTTTGCCAAAGTTACATTATGAGACCATTCGGAAATTCTTGCACGACAAAATCAAAGTCTGAATGCATGATGCGTGTTGTTGTTGCTATTTATACTCCTAACTTAAGCATACAATTAAATAAAAAACAAGTAAGAAAGCTACATTTGAGAGTTCTCGACTGTAATATACCCGCTATCCAGCTGCTCGTACATCATTTATTTGCGGAACAGAAAAAAACGGCTACAATCATATTTTGACCGTAAAAGGCTATGGACTTACAATATTTATGCAAAGTCAAAATCTAAAATAAAAAAAAAACATTTTTGCACACATTTAACTTTGATGTTGGTGGGACTTGATCCCATAAATGCATAATAGTTCTGTTCGTTATGCAATCCACAACTTAACCCATTTCACCATCTTACACGCACACACTATTCGGCACAATGCTGCTTGCAGCGCTGCCGGCAAAAGGAGTAAAAAGTATTGAAAACGTATATCTTTTATTCAGGTACCACAAAAATCCAAGATTTATCACTTAAACAGTAAAAATAATAATTCACCTGTTGAAGACTATAAATTAAATACGTGAATGTAAAAAACGATATGTGCCCTTTTAATACCTCTTTATATACTTGAATAGAAAGTGTTCTAGAGCACTCTAGCTTTTAATAAATTTTGTTAAGAAAAACGACCGATAGATTCTATGGCATCTATACGATGTATCGGTCCGTACCGGCTCGTTCCGACTTATTTACAGCGGCCAGCAATAAGAAACATGTATTCAAAGTTTCATGAAGGTAGCTCAAAGAGGGAGGCAAAAACTTTTCTTTGCAAAAAATAAGAAAAGTTCGATCTCCCCCACCATGACACGTATGCATGCGGAATCGAACCTTGGACCCATTACCTAAGAAGTCCACCACTTCTCCATTCGGTCATTAAGCCTATTTATTCTCATAACTTAAACATACAATTAACTAAAAAAACAAGTAAGAAAGCTACAGTGGAGTGTGCTCGACTGTAATATACCCGCTACCCAGCTGCTGGTACATCATTTATTTGCGGAACAAAAAAAACGGCTACAATCATATTTTGACCGTAAAAGGTTATGGACTTACAATATTTATGCAAACTCAAATTCTAAAATAAAAAAAAATATATATTTTTGCACACATTTAATTTTTGATGCGGGCGGGACTCAAACCAGTAAATGCATTATAATACTGTTTATTTTGCAGTCCACAACTTAACCCATTTCACCACCCTACACGCACACACTATTCGGCACAATGCTGCAAGCAGCGCTGCTTACAGCTATGGAAAACGTTAAGCTGCATAACGTCTGTGTTTATTATCCGATTGTTACTAAATTTTTAGAGATCATCTGGCTAGCTATAGTTATCATGTAAACCGAATATGAACAATATGGCATCAAAATTGCGCTTGTAATAAATTTTTTTCGATTTACAGGGGCGGAAGGGGCCGTGGCCAAAATCCAAAATAAACTTGATCAGCTTGCAATAATAACACATTTTGTCCCCAAATTTGGTAATCCTAGCTCTTATAATAGCTGAGATCTAGATTTTCACACGGACAGACAGACGGACAGACAGACAGACGGACAGACGGACAGACGGACATGGCTATATCGACTCGGCTGTTGATCCTGAGCCAGAATATATATACTTTATGGGGTCGGAGGTGTCTCCTTCTGCCTGTTACATACATTTTCGGTTTGAACAAAGTTATAACACCCTTCTACTCTATGAGTAGCGGGTATAAAAAGGAGGCAAAAACTTTTTTTTGGAAAAAATAAGAAAAGTTCGATCTCCCCCACCATGACACGCATGCATGCGAAATCGAACCCAGAACCCATTACCTAAGAGGTCCACCACTTCTCCATTCGGCTATTAAGGCGTTACGCAGATTTTCCAAAGTTACATTATGAGACCATTCGGAAATTCTTGCACGACAAAAACAAAGTCTGAATGCATGATGCGTGTTGTTGTTGCTATTTATACTCATAACTTAAACATACAATTAAATAAAAAACAAGTAAGAAAGCTACATTCGAGTGTGCTCGACTGTAATATACCCGCCACCCAGCTGCTCGTACATAATTTATTTGCGGAACAAAAAAAAAACGGCTACAATCATATTTTGACCGTAAAAGGCTATGGACTTACAATATTTATGCAAAGTCAAAATCTAAAATAAAAAAAAAACATTTTTGCACACATTTAATTTTTGAAGCGGGCGGGACTCGAACCCGTAAATGCATAATAGTACTGTTCGTTTTGCAGTCCACAACTTAACCCATTTCACCACCGTACACGCACACACGATTCGGCACAATGCTGCAAGCAGCGCTGCCGGCAGCGCTGCTTGCAGCTATGGAAACCGTTAAGCTGAATAACTTCTGTGTTTATTATCCGATTGTTACCAAATTTTCAGAGATCACCTGGCTAGCTATAGTTATCATATAAACCGAAAATGACACGCATGCATGCGAAATCGAACCTAGAACCCATTACCTAAGAGGTCCCCCACTTCTCCATTCGGCTATTAAGCCGTTACGCAGATTTTGCCAAAGTTACATTATGAGACCATTCGGAAATTCTTGCACGACAAAAACAAAGTCTGAATGCATGATGCGTGTTGTTGTTGCTATTTATACTCATAACTTAAACATACAATTAAATAAAAAACAAGTAAGAAAGCTACATTCGAGTGTGCTCGACTGTAATATACCCGCCACCCAGCTGCTCGTACATAATTTATTTGCGGAACAAAAAAAAAACGGCTACAATCATATTTTGACAGTAAAAGGCTATGGACTTACAATATTTATGCAAAGTCAAAATCTAAAATAAAAACAAGTAAGAAAGCTACAGTCGAGTGTGCTCGACTGTAATATACCCGCTACCCAGCTGCTCGTACATCATTTATTTGCGGAACAAGAAAAACGGCTACAATCATATTTTGACCGTAAAAGGCTATGGACTTACAATATAAATATATCAAAGTCAAAATCTAAAAAAAAAAGAAAACATTTTTGCACAAATTTAATTTTTGATGCGGGCGGGACTCGAACCCGTAAATGCATAATAGTACTGTTCGTTTTGCAGTCAACAACTTAACCCATTTCACCACCGTACACGCACACATGATTCGGCACAATGCTGCAAGCAGCGCTGCCGGCAGCGCTCACAGGTATGGAAAACGTTAAGCTGAATAACTTCTGTGTTTATTATCCGATTGTTACCAAATTTTCAGAGATCATTGGCTAGCTATAGTTATCATGTAAACCGAAAATGAACAATATGGCATCAAAATTGCGCTTGTAATCAATTTTTTTTTCGATTTACGGGGGCGGAAGGGTGCGTGGCCAAAATCCAAAATAAACTTGATCAGCGTGCAATAATAACACATATTGTCACCAAATTTGGCAGTCCTAGCTCTTATAATAGCTGAGATCTAAATTTTCACACGGACAGACAGACGGACAGACGGACATGGCTATATCGACTCGGCTGTTGATCCTGAGCCAGAATATATATACTTTATGGGGTCGGAGATGACTCCTTCTTCCTGTTACATACATTTTCGGTTTGAACAAAGTTATAATACCCTTCTACTCTATGAGTAGCGGGTATAAAAAAACACATTTTTGCACACATTTAATTTTTGATGCGGGCGGGACTCGAACCCGTAAATGCATAATAGTACTGTTCGTTTTGCAGTCCCAACTTAACCCATTTCACCACATACACGCACACACTATTCGGCACAATGCTGCAAGCAGCGCTGCCGGCAAAAGGAGTAAAAAGTACTGAAAACGTATAACTTTTATTCAGGTACCAAAAAAATCCAAGATTTATCACTTAAACAGTAAAAATAATAATTCTACCGGTTGAAGACAATAAATGGAATACGTGCATGTAAAAAACGATATGTGTCCTTTTAATACCTCTTTATATACATGAATGGAAAGTGTTCTAGAGCACTCTAACTTTAAATACATTTTGTTAAAAAAAACGACCGATAGGTTCTATAGTATCTATACGGTGTATCGGTCCGTACCGGCTCGTTCCGACTTATTTACAGCGGGCAGCAATAAGAAACATGTATACAAAGTTTCATGAAGGTAGCTCAAAAAGGGAGACAAAAACTTTTCTTTGCAAAAAATAAGAAAAGCTCAATCTCCCCCACCATGACACGCATCCATGCGGAATCGAACCTTGGACCCATTACCTAAGAGATCCACCACTTCTCCTTCTATTTCGACTCGGAGGTGTCTCCTTCTGCCGGTTACATACATTTTCGGTTTGAACAAAATTATAATACCCTTTTCCTCTATGAGTAACGGGTATAAAAAAAGATAAAGCTTAAGCGGCATGAACTGGGAATCGAATCACGGGCCTGTCGGTTCAGGAGTTCATCGCTTTTCCACTAAGCTACTGACGCTGTTATCCAACAACTGCAAAAATTTCCATTGTATGGCATTCTTATTATTTCCTGTACAAATAAAGAATTTGCGCTGCCGGCAGCGCTGTTTACAGCTATGGAAAACGTTAAACTGAATAACTTCTGTGTTTTTTATTCGATTGTTACCAAATTTTCAGAGATTATCTGGCTAGCTATAGTTATCATATACACCGAAAATGAACAATAGGGCATCAAAATTGTGCTTGTAATCAATTTTTTCGATTTACAGGGGCGAAAGGGGGCCTGGCCAAAATCAACAAGTAAGAAAGCTACAGTCGAGAGTGCTCGACTGTAATATACCCGCTACCCAGCTGCTCGTACATCATTTATTTGCGGAACAAAAAAAACGGCTACAATCATATTTTGACCGTAAAAGGCTATGGACTTACAATATTTATGCAAAGTCAAATTCTAAAATAAACAAGTAAGAAAGCTACAGTAGAGTTGGCTCGACTGTAATATACCCGCTACCCAGCTGCTCGTACATCATTTATTTGCGGAACAAAAAAAAAACGGCTACAATCATATTTTGACCGTAAAAGGCTATGGACTTACAATATTTATGCAAAGTCAAATTCTAAAATAAAAAAAAAATATTTTTGCCCACATTTAATTTTTGATGCGGGCGGGACTCGAACCCGTAAATGCATTATAATACTGTTCATTTTGCAGTCCACAACTTAACCCATTTCACCACCCTACACGCACGCTGCTGGTAGCGCTGCTTACAGATATGGAAAAGGTTAAGCTGCATAACGTCTGTGTTTATTATCCGATTGTTACCAAATTTTTAGAGATCATCTGGCTAGCTATAGTTATCATGTAAACCGAATATGAACAATATGGCATCAAAATTGCGCTTGTAATAAATTTTTTTCGATTTACAGGGGCGGAAGGGGCCGTGGCCAAAATCCAAAATAAACTTGATCAGCGTGCAATAATAACACATTTTGTCCCCAAATTTGGTAACCCTAGCTCTTATAATAGCTGAGATCCAGATTTTCACACGGACAGACAGACGGACAGACGGACAGACAGACAGACGGACAGACGGACATGGCTATATCGACTCGGCTGTTGATCCTGAGCCAGAATATATATACTTTATGGGGTCGGAGGTGTCTCCTTCTGCCTGTTACATACATTTTCGGTTAGAACAAAGTTATAATACCCTTCTACTCTATGAGTAGCGGGTATAAAAAAAAAATATTTTCGCACACATTTAATTTTTGATGCGGGCGGGACTCGAACCCGTAAATGCATAATAGTACTGTTCATTTTGCAGTCCACAACTTAACCCATTTCACCACCCTACACGCACGCTGCTGGCAGCGCTGCTTACAGCTATGGAAAACGTTAAGCTCCATAACGTCTGTGTTTATTATCTGATTGTTACCAAATTTTCAGAGATCACCTGGCTAGCTATAGTTATCATATAAACCCAAAAAGAACAATATGGCATCAAAATTGCGCTTCTTATCAATTTTTTTCGATTTACAGGGGCGGAAGGGGGCGTGGCCGAAATCCAAAATAAACTTGATCAGCGTGCAATAATAACACATTTTATCACCAAATGTGGTAGTTCTAGCTCTTATAATAGCTGAGATCTAGATTTTCACACGGACAGACAGACGGACAGACAGACAGACGGACAGACCGACAGACGGACATGGCTATATCGACTCGGCTGTTGATCCTGACCCAGAATATATATACTTTATGGGGTCGGACGTGTCTCCTTCTGCCTGTTACATACATTCTCGATTTGAACAAAGTTATAATACCCTTCTACTCTATGAGTAGCGGGTATAAAAATAAACTTGATCACCGTGCAATAATAAAACATACTGTCACCAAATTTGGTAGTTCTAGCTCTTATAATAGCTGCGATCTAGATTTTCACACCGACAGACGGACATGGCTATATCGAATCGGCTGTTGATCCTGAGCCAGAATAGATATACTTCATGGGGTCGGAGGTGTCTCCTTCTGCCTGTTACGTACATTTACGGTTTGAACAAAGTTATAATACCCTTCTACTCTATGAGTAGCGGGTATAAAAACAAGTAAGAAAGCTACATTCGCGTGTGATCGACTGTAATATACCCGTTACCCAGCTGCTCGTACATCAAAATTATTTGCGGAACAATAAAGAACTATAAATCGAATACGTGCATGTAAAAAACGATATTAGCCCTTTCAATACCTCTTTATATACTTGAATGGAAAGAGCACTCTAACTTTTAATAAATTTTGTTAAAACAAGTAAGAAAGCTACATTCGAGTGTGTTCGACTGTAATATACCCAATACCCAGCTGCTCGTACATCATTTATTTGCGGAAAGCTACTGACGCTGTTATCCAACAACTGCGAAAATTTGCATTGTATGGCATTCTTATTATTTCCTGAACAAATAAAGAATTTGCGCGGCCGGCAGCGCTGTTTACAGCTATGGAAAACGTTAAACTGAATAATTTCTGTGTTTATTATTCGATTGTTACCAAATTTTCAGAGATTATCTGGCTAGCTATAGTTATCATATGCACCGAAAATGAACAATATGGCATCAAAATTGCGCTTGTAATCAATGTTTTTTCGATTAACGGGGGCGAAAGGGGGCGTGGCCAAAATCAAAAATAAACTTGATCAGCGTGCAATAATAACACATACTGTCACCAAATTTGGTAGTTCTAGCTCTTATAATAGCTGAGATCTAGATTTTCACACGGACAGACAGACGTCAGACAGACGGACAGACGGACATGGCTATATCGAATCGGCTGTTGATCCTGAGCCAGAATAGATATACTTTATGGGGTCGGAGGTGTCTCCTTCTGCCTGTTACATACATTTTCGGTTTGAACAAAGTTATAATACCCTTCTACTCTATGAGTAGCGGGTATAAAAACAAGTAAGAAAGCTACATTCGAGTGTGCTCGACTGTAATATACCCGCTACCCAGCTGCTCGTACATCAAAATTATTTGCGGAACAATAAAGAACGGCCACAATCATACAATATTTTGACCGTAAAAGGTCAACATTTATGCAAGGTCAAAATCTAAAATAAAAAAAAATAATTCTTTGCACACATTTAATTTTTGATGCGGGTGGAACTCGAACCCATAAATGCATAATAGTTCTATTCGTTATGTAGTCCACAACTTAACCCATTTCACCATCGTACACGTACACACTATTCGGCACAATGCTGCAAGCAGCGTTGCCGGCAAAAGGAGTAAAAAGTATTGAAAACGTATAACTTTTATTCAGGTAACAAAAAAATCCAAGATTGATCACTTAAACAGTAAAAATAATAATTCTACCTGTTGAGGACTATAAATCGAATACGTGCATGCAAAAAACGATATGTGCCCTTTTAATACCTCTTTATTTACTTCAATGTAAAGGGTTCTAGAGCACTATAACTTTTATTACATTTTGTTAAAAAAACGACCGATAGGTTCTATGGCATCTATACGATGTATCGGTCCGTACCGGGTCATTCCGACCTATTTACAGCGGGCAGCAATAAGAAACATGTATACAATGTTTCATGAAGGTAGCTCAAAAAGTGAGGCAAAAACTTCTTTTTGGAAAAAATAAAAAAAGTTCGGTGTCCCCCACCATGACACGCATGCATGCGGCGTCGAACCTTAGACTCATTACCTAAGAGGTCCACCACTTCTCCATTCGATCATTAAGCCCTTATGCAAATTTTGCTAAATTAACATTATAAGACCATTCGGAAATTCTTGCACGACTATAACAAAGTATGAATGCATGATGCGTGTTGTTGTTGCTATTTATTAATAAATAATAATCATAAACATACAATTAAATAACTTAATTTAACTTAAACATACAATTAAATAAAAACTTAAAATAAAACAAGTAAGAAAGCTACATTCGAGTGTGCTCGACTGTAATATAGCCGCTACCCAGCTGCTCGTACATCATTTATTTGCGGAACAAAAAAAACGGCTACAATCATATTTTGACCGTAAAAGGCTATGGACTTACAATATTTATGCAAAGTCAAAATCTAAATTAAAAAAAAAACATTTTTGCACACATTTAATTTTTGATGCGGGCGGGACTCGAACCCCTAAATGCATAATAGTACTGTTCGTTTTGCAGTCCACAACTTAACCCATTTCACCACCGTACACGCACACACGATTCGGCACAATGCTGCAAGCAGCGCTGCCGGCAGCGCTGCTTACAGCTATGGAAAACGTTAAGCTGCATAACGTCTGTGTTTATTATCCGATTGTTACCAAATTTTCAGAGATCACCTGGCTAGCTATAGTTATCATATAAACCGAAAATGAACAATATTGCATCAAAATTGCGCTTCTAATCAATTTTTTTTGATTTACAGGGGCGGAAGGGGGCGTGGCCGAAATCCAAAATAAACTTGATCAGCGTGCAATAATAACACATTTTATCACCAAATGTGGTAGTTCTAGCTCTTATAATAGCTGAGATCTAGATTTTCACACGGACAGACAGACGGACAGACGGACAGACCGACAGACGGACATGGCTATATCGACTCGGCTGTTGATCCTGAGCCAGAATATATATACTTTATGGGGTCGGACGTGTCTCCTTCTGCCTGTTACATACATTCTCGGTTTGAACAAAGTTATAATACCCTTCTACTCTATGAGTAGCGGGTATAAAAATAAACTTGATCAGCGTGCAATAATAACACATACTGTCACCAAATTTGGTAGTTCTAGCACTTATAATAGCTCCGATCTAGATTTTCACACGGACAGACAGACGTCAGACGGACAGACGGACATGGCTATATCGAATCGGCTGTTGATCCTGAGCCAGAATAGATATACTTTATGGGGTCGGAGGTGTCTCCTTCTGCCTGTTACATACATTTTCGGTTTGAACAAAGTTATAATACCCTTCTACTCTATGAGTAGCGGGTATAAAAACAAGTAAGAAAGCTACATTCGAGTGTGCTCGACTCTAATATACCCGTTACCCAGCTGCTCGTACATCAAAATTATTTGCGGAAGAATAAAGAACTTTAAATCGAATCGGTGCATGTAAAAAACGATATGTGCCCTTTCAATACCTCTTTATATACTTGAATGGAAAGAGCACTCTAACTTTTAATAAATTTTGTTAAAACAAGTAAGAAAGCTACATTCGAGTGTGTTCGACTGTAATATACCCGCTACCCAGCTGCTCGTACATCATTTATTTGCGGAACAAAGCTACTGACGCTGTTATCCAACAACTGCAAAAATTTGCATTGTATGGCATTCTTATTATTTCCTGTACAAATAAAGAATTTGCGCGGCCGGCAGCGCTGTTTACAGCTATGGAAAACGTTAAACTGAATAATTTCTGTGTTTATTATTCGATTGTTACCAAATTTTCAGAGATTATCTGGCTAGCTATAGTTATCATATACACCGAAAATGAACAATATGACATCAAAATTGTGCTAGTTATCAATTTTTTTCGATTTACAGGGGCGAAAGGGGGCCTGGCTAAAATCAAAAATAAACTTGATCAGCGTGCAATAATAACACATACTGTCACCAAATTTGGTAGTTCTAGCTCTTATAATAGCTGAGATCTAGATTTTCACACGGACAGACAGACGTCAGACAGACGGACAGACGGACATGGCTATATCGAATCGGCTGTTGATCCTGAGCCAGAATAGATATACTTTATGGGGTCGGAGGTGTCTCCTTCTGCCTGTTACATACATTTTCGGTTTGAACAAAGTTATAATACCCTTCTACTCTATGAGTAGCGGGTATAAAAACAAGTAAGAAAGCTACATTCGAGTGTGCTCGACTGTAATATACCCGCTACCCAGCTGCTCGTACATCAAAATTATTTGCGGAACAATAAAGAACGGCCACAATCATACAATATTTTGACCGTAAAAGGTCAACATTTATGCAAGGTCAAAATCTAAAATAAAAAAAATAATTCTTTGCACACATTTAATTTTTGATGCGGGTGGAACTCGAACCCATAAATGCATAATAGTTCTATTCGTTATGTAGTCCACAACTTAACCCATTTCACCATCGTACACGTACACACTATTCGGCACAATGCTGCAAGCAGCGTTGCCGGCAAAAGGAGTAAAAAGTATTGAAAACGTATAACTTTTATTCAGGTAACAAAAAAATCCAAGATTGATCACTTAAACAGTAAAAATAATAATTCTACCTGTTGAGGACTATAAATCGAATACGTGCATGCAAAAAACGATATGTGCCCTTTTAATACCTCTTTATTTACTTCAATGTAAAGGGTTCTAGAGCACTATAACTTTTATTACATTTTGTTAAAAAAACGACCGATAGGTTCTATGGCATCTATACGATGTATCGGTCCGTACCGGGTCATTCCGACCTATTTACAGCGGGCAGCAATAAGAAACATGTATACAATGTTTCATGAAGGTAGCTCAAAAAGTGAGGCAAAAACTTCTTTTTGGAAAAAATAAAAAAAGTTCGGTGGCCCCCACCATGACACGCATGCATGCGGCGTCGAACCTTAGACTCATTACCTAAGAGGTCCACCACTTCTCCATTCGATCATTAAGCCCTTATGCAAATTTTGCTAAATTAACATTATAAGACCATTCGGAAATTCTTGCACGACTATAACAAAGTTTGAATGCATGATGCGTGTTGTTGTTGCTATTTATTAATAAATAATAATCATAAACATACAATTAAATAACTTAATTTAACTTAAACATACAATTAAATAAAAACTTAAAATAAAACAAGTAAAAAAGCTACATTCGAGTGTGCTCGACTGTAATATACCCGCTACCCAGCTGCTCGTACATCATTTATTTGCGGAACAAAAAAACGGCTACAATCATATTTTGACCGTAAAAGGCTATGGACTTAAAATATTTATGCAAAGTCAAAATCTAAAATAAAAAAAAACATTTCTCCACACATTTAATTTTTGATTCGGGCGGGACTCGAACCCGTAAATGCATAATAGTACTGTTCGTTTTGCAGTCTACAACTTAACCCATTTCACCACCGTACACGCACACACGATTCGGCACAATGCTGCAAGCAGCGCTGCTGTCAGCGCTACTTACAGCTATGGAAAACGTTGGGCCGAATAACTTCTGTGTTTATTATCCGATTGTTACCACATTTTCAGAGATCATTTGGCTAGAGATCATTTGGCTAGCTATAGATATCATGCAAACCGAAAATGAACAATATGGCATCAAAATTGCGCTTGTAATCAATGTTTTTTCGATTTACGGGGCGGAAGGGGGCGTGGCCAAAATCCAAAATAAACTTGATCAGCGTGGAATAAGAACACATATTGTCACCAAATTTGGTAGTCCTAGCTCTTATAATAGCTGAGATCTAGATTTTCACACGGACAGACACTAACAAAATTTATTAAAAACAAGTAAGAAAGCTACATTCGAGTGTGCTCGACTGTAATATACCCGCTACCCAGCTGCTCGTACATCAAAATTATTTGCGGAACAATAAAGAACGGCCACAATCATACAATATTTTGACCGTAAAAGGTCAATATTTATGCAAGGTCAAAATCTAAAATAATTAAAATAATTCTTTGCACACATTTAATTTTTGATGCGGGTGGAACTCGAACCCATAAATGCATAATAGTTCTATTCGTTATGTAGTCCACAACTTAACCCATTTCACCATCGTACACGTACACACTATTCGGCACAATGCTGCAAGCAGCGTTGCCGGCAAAAGGAGTAAAAAGTATTGAAAACGTATAACTTTTATTCAGGTAACAAAAAAATCCAAGATTGATCACTTAAACAGTAAAAAATAATAATTCTACCTGTTGAGGACTATAAATCGAATACGTGCATGCAAAAAACGATATGTGCCCTTTTAATACCTCTTTATTTACTTCAATGTAAAGGGTTCTAGAGCACTATAACTTTTATTACATTTTGTTAAAAAAACGACCGATAGGTTCTATGGCATCTATACGATGTATCGGTCCGTACCGGGTCATTCCGACCTATTTACAGCGGGCAGCAATAAGAAACATGTATACAATGTTTCATGAAGGTAGCTCAAAAAGTGAGGCAAAAACTTCTTTTTGGAAAAAATAAAAAAGTTCGGTGTCCCCCACCATGACACGCATGCATGCGGCGTCGAACCTTAGACTCATTACCTAAGAGGTCCACCACTTCTCCATTCGATCATTAAGCCCTTATGCAAATTTAGCTAAATTAACATTATAAGACCATTCGGAAATTCTTGCACGACTATAACAAAGTATGAATGCATGATGCGTGTTGTTGTTCCTATTTATTAATAAATAATAATCATAAACATACAATTAAATAACTTAATTTAACTTAAACATACAATTAAATAAAAATTTAAAATAAAACAAGTAAGAAAGCTACATTCGAGTGTGCTCGACTGTAATATAGCCGCTACCCAGCTGCTCGTACATCATTTATTTGCGGAACAAAAAAAACGGCTACAATCATATTTTGACCGTAAAAGGCTATGGACTTACAATATTTATGCAAAGTCAAAATCTAAATTAAAAAAAAAAACATTTTTGCACACATTTAATTTTTGATGCGGGCGGGACTCGAACCCGTAAATGCATAATAGTACTGTTCGTTTTGCAGTCCACAACTTAACCCATTTCACCACCGTACACGCACACACGATTCGGCACAATGCTGCAAGCAGCGCTGCCGGCAGCGCTGCTTACAGCTATGGAAAACGTTAAGCTGCATAACGTCTGTGTTTATTATCCGATTGTTACCAAATTTTCAGAGATTATCTGGCTAGCTATAGTTATCATATAAACCGAAAATGAACAATATTGCATCAAAATTGCGCTTCTAATCAATTTTTTTTGATTTACAGGGGCGGAAGGGGGCGTGGCCGAAATCCAAAATAAACTTGATCAGCGTGCAATAATAACACATTTTATCACCAAATGTGGTAGTTCTAGCTCTTATAATAGCTGAGATCTAGATTTTCACACGGACAGACAGACGGACAGACGGACAGACCGACAGACGGACATGGCTATATCGACTCGGCTGTTGATCCTGACCAAGAATATATATACTTTATGGGGTCGGACGTGTCTCCTTCTGCCTGTTACATACATTCTCGGTTTGAACAAAGTTATAATACCCTTCTACTCTATGAGTAGCGGGTATAAAAATAAACTTGATCAGCGTGCAATAATAACACATACTGTCACCAAATTTGGTAGTTCTAGCACTTATAATAGCTGCGATCTAGATTTTCACACGGACAGACAGACGTCAGACGGACAGACGGACATGGCTATATCGAATCGGCTGTTGATCCTGAGCCAGAATAGATATACTTTATGGGGTCGGAGGTGTCTCCTTCTGCCTGTTACATACATTTTCGGTTTGAACAAAGTTATAATACCCTTCTACTCTATGAGTAGCGGGTATAAAAACAAGTAAGAAAGCTACATTCGAGTGTGCTCGACTCTAATATACCCGTTACCCAGCTGCTCGTACATCAAAATTATTTGCGGAAGAATAAAGAACTTTAAATCGAATCGGTGCATGTAAAAAACGATATGTGCCCTTTCAATACCTCTTTATATACTTGAATGGAAAGAGCACTTTAACTTTTAATAAATATTGTTAAAACAAGTAAGAAAGCTACATTCGAGTGTGTTCGACTGTAATATACCCGCTACCCAGCTGCTCGTACATCATTTATTTGCGGAACAAAGCTACTGACGCTGTTATCCAACAACTGCAAAAATTTGATTTGTATGGCATTCTTATTATTTCCTGAACAAATAAAGAATTTGCGCGGCCGGCAGCGCTGTTTACAGCTATGGAAAACGTTAAACTGAATAATTTCTGTGTTTATTATTCGATTGTTACCAAATTTTCAGAGATTATCTGGCTAGCTATAGTTATCATATGCACCGAAAATGTACAATATGGCATCAAAATTGCGCTTGTAATCAATGCTGAGATCTAGATTTTCACACGGACAGACAGACGGACAGACGGACATGGCTATATCGACTCGGCTGTTGATCCTGAGCCAGAATATATATACTTTATGGGGTCGGAGTTGTCTCCTTCTGCCTGTTACATACATTCTCGGTTTGAACAAAGTTATAATACCCTTCTACTCTATGAGTAGCGGGTATAAAAATAAACTTGATCAGCGTGCAATAATAACACATACAGTCACCAAATTTGGTAGTTCTAGCTCTTATAATAGCTGAGATCTAGATTTTCACACGGACAGACAGACGTCAGACGGACAGACGGACATGGCTATATCGAATCGGCTGTTGATCCTGAGCCAGAATAGATATACTTCATGAGGTCGGAGGTGTCTCCTTCTGCCTGTTACATACAATTTCGGTTTGAACAAAGTTATAATACCCTTCTACTCTATGAGTAGCGGGTATAAAAACAAGTAAGAAAGCTACATTCGAGTGTGCTCGACTCTAATATACCCGTTACCCAGCTGCTCGTACATCAAAATTATTTGCGGAACAATAAAGAACTATAAATCGAATACGTGCATGTAAAAAACGATATGTGCCCTTTTAATACCTCTTTATTTACTTGAATGTAAAGGGTTATAGAGCACTATAACTTTTATTACATTTTGTTAAAAAAACGACCGATAGGTTCTATGGCATCTATACGATGTATCGGTCCGTACCGGGTCATTCCGACCTATTTACAGCGGGCAGCAATAAGAAACATGTATACAATGTTTCATGAAGGTAGCTCAAAAAGTGAGGCAAAAACTTCTTTTTGGAAAAAATAAAAGAAGTTCGGTGTCCCCCACCATGACACGCATGCATGCGGCGTCGAACCTTAGACCCATTACCTAAGAGGTCCACCACTTCTCCATTCGATCATTAAGCCATTATGCAAATTTTGCTAAAGTAACATTATAAGACCATTCGGAAATTCTTGCACGACAATAACAAAGTATGAATGCATGATGCGTGTTGTTGTTCCTATTTATTAATAAATAATAATCATAAACATACAATTAAATAACTTAATTTAACTTAAACATACAATTAAATGAAAACTTAAAAAAAAACAAGTAAAAAAGCTACATTCGAGTGTGCTCGACTGTAATATACCCGCTACCCAGCTGCTCGTACATCATTTATTTGCGGAACAAAAAAAACGGCTACAATCATATTTTGACCGTAAAAAGCTATGGACTTACAATATTTATGCAAAGTCAAAATCTAAAATAAAAAAAAAACATTTTTTCACACATTTAATTTTTGATGCGGGCGGGTCTCGAACCCGTAAATGCATAATAGTACTGTTCGTTGTGCTGTCCACAACTTAACCCATTTCACCACCGTACACACACACACGATTCGGCACAATGCTGCAGGGAGCGCTGCCGGCAGCGCTGCTTACAGCTACGGAAAACGTTAAGCTGAATAACTTCTGTGTTTATTATCCGATTGTTACCAAATTTACAGAGATCATCTGGCTAGCTATAGATATCATGTAAACCGGAAATAATCAATATGGCATCAAAATTGCGCTTGTAATCAATGTTCTTTCCATTTACGGGGGCGGAAGGGGGCGTGGCCAAAATCCAAAATAAACTTGATCAGCGTGCAATAATAACACATATTGTCACCAAATTTGGTAGTCCTAGCTCTTATAATAGCTGAGATCTAGATTTTCCCACGGACAGACAGACGGACAGACTGACTGACGGACAGACGGACATTGCTATATCGACTGGGCTGTTGATCCTGAGCCAGAATATACAGTGGGGAGCAAACGTGTTTCCACGATCAACGTTTTCATGTTCGAGCTCACATAAATATTAAACGAATAATGTAAATCACCAAAACTTTTCTTTTTTGAACACCTTGTTAATTGTTTACATTTAGGCGTATATAGCAAAATAGAAAAAGAAGAAATGAAGTGCTTTTTGCATTTATTATTCGTTGTCAAAATGCATAAAATCAATCTGTTCCTTAAGTTTATAGTTGATTTGTTGAATTTGCAACTAAGTCTCTAACTACATATTCTCTGAAAAATGAAGAAGCTGTCTTCTGATAAAGAAAATAATATTATCTCCCTGACTAAAAGTCTGAAGCTGCAAATAAGTCAATCAGTGGTGGTCAAGGTTCAGAAAAGACAAAATCTTTGTCCTGAAAAGAAGTTGAATGGTCGCCGTCACCTTCTAACAGACTCTGACGCTCGACCTATGATGTCTAAAATGAGAAAAAATAGACATTTAACGCCAAAAGAAGCATCTACAGAAATAAATAAATACGTAAGTCGATGGACAGCTAGAAGAGTGCTTGGTAGGATTGGGTTCGTCGCAGTAGTGAAAAAAAAAAACAAACCAGATTTATCCGAGAAAAATGTTACGGCTCGACTAAGATTCGCAAAGGAACACGAGAACTTTACAATAGAAGACTGGAAACGTGTTATTTGGTCGGACGAATCTAAGTTTGATCGTTTTCAACCGGATGGAAAGCAATACTGTTGGCGGAGACCTGGGAAGTCGCTTCAAAGGCATCATGTGAAGCAAACCATAAAACATGGAGGCGGCAATATAATGGCATGGGGGTGTTTCACGTATTCGCACGTTGGACCGTTCCACAAAATTGACATCTTCCCAATTTTCTTAACCAGTGTGCCTACCCAGAGCAGGAAATCACTTTTCAGCAAGATGGGGATCCCAAGCACACTGCAAAAATTGTTAAAGAATGGCTCGGAAACCAAAATTTTATGATAATGGAGTGGCCAGCGCAAGGTCCAAACCTCAATCCGATTGAAAACCTATGGTCAATCGTGAAGCGACGGCTCGAACAGTATCAGTCAGCCCCATCCAACTTGGACGATCTTTGGGGACGTGTTGAACAAGAATAGAATAATATTCCGAAAGGAATATTCAAAAAAATTGGTTTAAAGTATGCCAAAACGTTTAAAAAATGTCATAGAAAATAAGGGTTTCTGGACAAAATATTAAAATTGAATTTATTTTATATTTTTTCTTAAATGGTGCAAAACCGAGTACATGCCGCATGTTTTTGTTTTTGAATTATTACTATTTCATTTCTTCTTTTTCTATTTTGCTATATACGACTAATTGTAAACAATAAATAAGGTGTTCAATTAAAAAAAAGTTTTGGTCATTTACATTATTCGTTTAATATTTATTTAAGGTGATTAGACGCCTAGCAGTCCAAGCAGTTGGAAAAAACACTGCTTGGAAAAAACACTGCTTGCTTGCTTGCAGGGGGGGCAGTGCAAATCTGTATGAAACGGTAAATAACTTTTATGTTCATTATCCAATCGGACCCAAATTTTCAGCCATCGTTTAGGTGGTGATAGTTATCATTCACACCAAAACTGAATACTCTAGCTTTATTATTGCGCTTGATATACGGTTTATCGATTTGCGGGGCGGAAGTAGGGGTGTCCCAAATTTTAATAAAAGTTGTACAGCGTATGATTAACATAAGTGTTTCTACCAAATTTAGTGGCTCTACCTTTTTTAGTTTATGCGATATAAGCGCTAGCAATACGGTTTTTCGATTTACGGGGCGGAAGTAGGTATGGCTCAAATCTTAATAAAAATTTTACAGCGTATGATTAACATAAGTGTTCCCACCAAATTTGGTGGCTCTAGCTTTTTAAGTTTCTGAGATATAGACGTTCATACAGACGGACAGACGGACAGACAGACAGACAGACATGGCTTAACCGACTCGGCTAGTGATTCTCAGCAAGAATATATATACTTTATGAGGTCGCAAATGCCTCCTTCTACCTGTTACGCACATTTCGATAAACACAATAGACCATGTATTTTCTTAAAATCCATGTTCTAAAAATTAAAGTTCTTAAAAAAAAAGAAAAATCTTAAACAGCATAAACTGGGAATCGAACCTGTCGGTCCAGGAATTTATCGCTTTTCCACTAAGCTACTGACGCTGTTATCCAACAACTGCAAAAATTTGCATTGTAAGACATTCTCATTATTTCCTGTACAAATAAAGAATTTGCGCTGCCGACAGCGCTGCTTACAGCTATGGAAAACGTTAAGCTGAATAACTTCTGTGTTTATTATCCGATTGTTACCAAAGCCAGAGATCATCTGGCTAGCTATAATTATCATATAAACCGAAAATGAACAATATGGCATCAAAATTGCGCTGTCAATGTTTTTTCGATTTACATGGGCGGAAGGGGGCGTGGCTAAAATCCAAAATAAACTTGATCAGCGTGCAATAATAACACATATTGTCACCAAATTTGGTAGTCCCAGCTTATATAATAGCTGAGATCTAAATTTTCACATGGACGGACAGACGGACAGACGGACATGGCTATATCGACTCGGCTGTTGATCCTGAGCCAGAATATATATACTTTATGGGGTCGGAGGTGTCTCCTTCTGCCTGTTAAATACATTTTCGGTTTGAACAAAGTTATAATACCCTTCTACTCTATGAGTAGCGGGTATAATAATAATTCTACCTGTTGAAGACTATAAATCGAATACGTGCATGTAAAAAACGATATGTGCCCTTTTAATACCTCTTTATACACTTGAATGGAAAGTGTTCTAGAGCACTCTAACTTTTAATAAATTCTGTTAAAAAAAAAACGACCGATAGGTTCTATGGCATCTATACGATGTATCGGTCCATACCGGCTCGTTCCGACTTATTTACAGCGGGCAGCAATAAGAAACATGTATACAAAGTTTAATGAAGGTAGCTCAAAAAGGGAGAAAAAAACTTTTTTATGGAAAAAATAAAAAAATTTCGATCTCCCCCACCATGACACACGTGCATGCGGAATTGAACCTTAGACCCATTACCTAAGAGGTCCACTACTCCATTCGGCCATTAAGCCATTACGCAAATTTTGCAAAAGTTACATTATGAGATCATTCGGAAATTCTTGCACGACAAAAACAAAGTCTGAATGCATGATGCGTGTTATTGTTGCTATTTATTAATAAATAATAATCATAAACATACAATTAAAAGAAAACTAAATTACGCGTGCATGCGGAATTGAACCTTAGACCCAAATAACTAAGAGGTTCACCACTTCTCCAATCGGCCGTTAAGCCATTACGCAAATTTTGCCAAAGTTACATTATGATATCATTCGGAAATTCTTGCACGACAAAAACAAAGTCTGAATGCATGATGCGTGTTGTTTTTGCTATTTATTAATAAATAATAATCATAAACATACAATTAAATAAAAAAAAAAAAATAAACAAGTAAGAAAGCGACAGTCGAATGTGCTCGACTGTAATATACCCGCTACCCAGCTGCTCGTACATCATTTATTTGCGGAACAAAAAAAAAAAACGGCTACAATCATATTTTGACCGTAAAAGGCTATGGACGTACAATATTTATGCAAAGTCAAAAACTAAAATAAAAAAAGACAGCATTTCTGCACACATTTAACTTTGATGTTGGTGGGACTCGATCCCATAAATGCATAATAGTTCTGTTCGTTATGCAGGCCACAACTTAACCCATTTCACCACCGTACACGCACACACTATTCGGCACAATGCTGCAAGCAGCGCTGCCGGCAAAAGGAGTAAAAAGTATTGAAAACGTATGACTTTTATTCAGGTACCACAAAAATCCAAGATTTATCACTTAAGCAGTAAAAATAATAATTCACCTGTTGAAGACTATAAATCAAATACGTGAATGTAAAAAACGATATGTGCCCTTTTAATACCTCTTTATATACTTGAATGGAAAGTGTTCTAGAGCACTCTAACTTTTAATAAATTTTGTTAAATAAACGACCGATAGATTCTATGGCATCTATACGATGTATCGGTCCGTACCGGCTCGTTCCGACTTATTTACAGCGGGCAGCAATAAGAAACATGTATACAAAGTTTCATCAAGGTAGCTCAAAAAGGGAGGCAAAAACTTTTCTTTGCAAAAAATAAGAAAAGCTCGATCTCCCCACCATGACACGCATGCATGCGGAATCAAACCTTGGACCCATTACCTAAGTGGTCCACCACTTCTCCATTCGCTCATTAAGCCATTACGCAAAAAGCTACATTCGAGTGTGTTCGACTGTAATATACCCGCTACCCAGCTGCTCGTACATCATTTATTTGCGGAACAAAAAAACGGCTACAATCATATTTTGACCATAAAAGGCTATGGACTTACAATATTTATGCAAAGCCAAAATCTAAAATAAAAAAAAACATTTTTGCACACATTTAATTTTTGATGCGGGCGGGACTCGAACCCGTAAATGCATAATAGTACTGTTCGTTTTGCAGTCCACAACTTAACCCATTTCACCAACGTACACGCACACACTATTCGGCACAATGCTGCAAGCAGCGCTGCCGGAAAAAGGAGTAAAAAGTACTGAAAACGTATAACTTTTATTCAGGTACTAAAAAAATCCAAGATTTATCACTTAAACAGTAAAAATAATAATTCTACCGGTTGAAGACAATAAATCGAATACGTGCATGTAAAAAACGATATGTGCCCTTTTAATACCTCTTTATATACATGAATGGAAAGTGTTCTAGAGCACTCTAATTTTAAATAAATTTTGTTAAAAAAAAAACGACCGATAGGTTCTATAGCATCTATACGGTGTATCGGTCCGTACCGGCTCGTTCCGACTTATTTACAGCGGGCAGAAATAAGAAACATGTATACAAAGTTTCATCAAGGTAGCTCAAAAAGGGAGGCAAAAACTTTTCTTTGCAAAAAATAAGAAAAGCTCGATCTCCCCACCATGACACGCATGCATGCGGAATCAAACCTTGGACCCATTACCTAAGTGGTCTACCACTTCTCCATTCGCTCATTAAGCCATTACGCAAAAAGCTACATTCGAGTGTGTTCGACTGTAATATACCCGCTACCCAGCTGCTCTTACATCATTTATTTGCGGAAAAAAAAAAAAAACGGCTACAATCATATTTTGACCGTAAAAGGCTATGGACGTACAATATTTATGCAAAGTCAAAAACTAAAATAAAAAAAGACAACATTTCTGCACACATTTAACTTTGATGTTGGTGGGACTCGATCCCATAAATGCATAATAGTTCTGTTCGTTATGCAGGCCACAACTTAACCCATTTCACCATCGTACACGCACACACTATTCGGCACAATGCTGCAAGCAGCGCTGCCGGCAAAAGGAGTAAAAAGTATTGAAAACGTATGACTTTTATTCAGGTACCACAAAAATCCAAGATTTATCACTTAAGCAGTAAAAATAATAATTCACCTGTTGAAGACTATAAATCAAATACGTGAATGTAAAAAACGATATGTGCCCTTTTAATACCTCTTTATATACTTGAATGGAAAGTGTTCTAGAGCACTCTAACTTTTAATAAATTTTGTTAAAAAAACGACCGATAGATTCTATGGCATCTATACGATGTATCGGTCCGTACCGGCTCGTTCCGACTTATTTAGAGCGGGCAGCAATAAGAAACATGTATACAAAGTTTCATCAAGGTAGCTCAAAAAGGGAGGCAAAAACTTTTCTTTGCAAAAAATAAGAAAAGCTCGATCTCCCCACCATGACACGCATGCATGCGGAATCAAACCTTGGACCCATTACCTAAGTGGTCCACCACTTCTCCATTCGCTCATTAAGCCATTACGCAAAAAGCTACATTCGAGTGTGTTCGACTGTAATATACCCGCTACCCAGCTGCTCGTACATCATTTATTTGCGGAACAAAAAAAAAAAAAACGGCTACAATCATATTTTGACCATAAAAGGCTATGGACTTACAATATTTATGCAAAGTCAAAATCTAAAATAAAAAAAAACATTTTTGCACACATTTAATTTTTGATGCGGGCGGGACTCGAACCCGTAAATGCATAATAGTACTGTTCGTTTTGCAGTCCACAACTTAACCCATTTCACCTACGTACACGCACACACTATTCGGCACAATGCTGCAAGCAGCGCTGCCGGAAAAAGCAGTAAAAAGTACTGAAAACGTATAACTTTTATTCAGGTACCAAACAAATCCAAGATTTATTACTTAAACAGTAAAAATAATAATTCTACCGGTTGAAGACTATAAATCGAATACGTGCATGTAAAAAAGCGATATGTGCCCTTTTAATACCTCTTTATATACATGAATGGAAAGTGTTCTAGAGCACTCTAATTTTAAATAAATTTTGTTAAAAAAAACGACTGATAGGTTCTATAGCATCTATACGGTGTATCGGTCCGTACCGGCTCGTTCCGACTTATTTACAGCGGGCAGCAATAAGAAACATGTATACAAAGTTTCATCAAGGTAGCTCAAAAAGGGAGGCAAAAACTTTTCTTTGCAAAAAATAAGAAAAGCTCGATCTCCCCACCATGACACGCATGCATGCGGAATCAAACCTTGGACCCATTACCTAAGTGGTCCACCACTTCTCCATTCGCTCATTAAGCCATTACGCAAAAAGCTACATTCGAGTGTGTTCGACTGTAATATACCCGCTACCCAGCTGCTCGTACATCATTTATTTGCGGAACAAAAAAAAAAACGGCTACAATCATATTTTGACCGTAAAAGGCTATGGACTTACAATATTTATGCAAAGTCAAAATCTAAAATAAAAAAAAAACATTTTTGCACACATTTAATTTTTGATGCGGGCGGGACTCGAACCCGTAAATGCATAATTGTACTGTTCGTTTTGCAGTCCACAACTTAACCCATTTCAACTACGTACACGCACACACTATTCGGCACAATGCTGCAAGGAGCGCTGCCGGAAAAAGCAGTAAAAAGTACTGAAAACGTATAACTTTTATTCAGGTACCAAACAAATCCAAGATTTATTACTTAAACAGTAAAAATAATAATTCTACCGGTTGAAGACTATAAATCGAATACGTGCATGTAAAAAAGCGATGTGTGCCCTTTTAATACCTCTTTATATACATGAATGGAAAGTGTTCTAGAGCACTCTAATTTTAAATAAATTTTGTTAAAAAAAACGACCGATAGGTTCTATAGCATCTATACGGTGTATCGGTCCGTACCGGCTCGTTCCGACTTATTTACAGCACGCAGCAATAAGAAACATGTATACAAAGTTTCATCAAGGTAGCTCAAAAAGGGAGGCAAAAACTTTTCTTTGCAAAAAATAAGAAAAGCTCGATCTCCCCCACCATGACACGCATGCATGCGGAATCGAACCTTGGACCCATTACCTAAGAGGTCGACCACTTCTCCATTCGGTCATTAAGCCATTACGCAAATTTTGCCAAAGGTACATTATGAGACCATTCGGAAATTCTTGCACGACAAAAACAAAGTCTGAATGCATGATGCGTGTTGTTGTTGCTATTTATTCTCATAACTTAAACATACAATTGAATAAAAAATAAAAATAAAAAATATAAGAAAAAGCTGCGCTCTAACAATCGCACACAGCTGATTTAAGAGGCTGTCACTTCTCCACTTGTTAACTAAGTACATTGTGAGCCATAAAAAAAATTTTAAATTAAATGCGCGACCACCAATTAATGCATATTTAACAAGTAAGAAAGCTACATTCGAGTGTGCTCGACTCTAATATACCCGCTACCCAGCTGCTCGTACATCATTTATTTGCGGAACAAAAAAAAATGGCTACAATCATATTTTGACCGTAAAAGGCTATGTACTTACAATATTTATGCAAAGTCAAAATCTAAAATAAAAAAAAACATTTTTGGACACATTTAATTTTTGATGCGGGCGGGAATCGAACCCGTAAATGCAT
>JAEIGP010000043.1:0-232964 GCA_018904095.1 Zaprionus ghesquierei | reverse complement strand
TGTATGTTTCTTATAATTAGTTATTTAAAGTAATTGTAGTTAATCTTTTTATTCTTTGATATCGTCGTTATTTATTGATCGATTGAGCGTCAGTCTTGCTGTTTCACGTCTTTACTCTTCGCGTCGTCATCGAGAACTCCCTGATCTTCTTCTTATACATTTACGTCGTTGCCAGTCCGTCGACTGTTGCTTAGGCCTTCTGACTCGGCGTTGCCAGATCATTCCCACAACTAGGCCATCCTAAACTGGATTCGCCTCGAATGCGTCGTTGTTCATGCTGATCCAGGGCTTCATATATTCAGCACACGTCGTCGTCTTCTTTGGTCCATCGCTAAATGCTGCATCTTTAATTACGTCATAAGTGTTGTTCGTCTTTACTTTGATGATTTTGTACGGGCCTAGGTATTTGGGCTTCAGCTTAAGTCCACCTCCTAGTTGTGTACGCTTGATGGCAACTAGCTCTCCTAGCTTGTATGTGTTGGCCGTCTTGCGTCGTAAATTATAGGAATGTTTATTTTCATTCTGCATTTTGATAATTTGCTGTTTTGCTTGTCGTCGGATTTCTTTCGTGTATTTGTGTATCCACATCAGTTTTTGTCCGCATCTTGATACCAACAGCGTCTTTTGGGTACTTCGACAAAATGTTGAATTTATATTTTGCTGAACCTTATCAACAAACTTGTACCATTTACAGGAGTCGTCTATAGCAAGTTTAGCTAAAACAGGTACAATGATCGCATTGGGTCTCTCCACTTGTCCGTTAGCACGTGGTAATCCTACTGTGACTACGTGATGTTTGATTCCTTTATCTTCGCAGTATTGCTTAAACTCTTCTGAAGTGAAAGCGGCTCCTCGGTCGGAAATTATAAGTGTTGGATTCTCAAAGGTCATACTCTGCGTTCTAAAAATCGTCGCAACTTCAATCGCTGCCGTCGTCTTTGTAGCATACAAACAACAGAACTTGGTAAATCCATCTATTATGGCAAGTATGTGCTTATACTGTTTGTGTGTAGATTTCAAAGGTCCAAGAAAGTCTATATGATACGTCTGAAGTGGCTGCTCGTTTTTCGGAATTGGATTGAGTTCACCTTCCTTCTTGCCTTTTTTTCTATTAGACACAATACAGGGTATACAGTGACTCATACGATGCTTTTGTATTTTTTCGTCAAGTCTGGGAATATAAAAGTCTTTAGTTAAGAGCTCTTTTGTTTTTTTTAACGGAAAAATGTCTTCTTTCGTGCGCATGCTTTATGAAGTCGTTTTGCATTCCAAGAGGCACTACAATTAGTTCGTCGTCGTTGACCACTTTGTGCAAAATACCGAATTTCATTAAATATCCGTTGTGTAATTCGTCAGCTTGATTTTGCACATATTTTCTTTTGCTATGTACGGTGTTGTCCTTTATAATCATGATCGGGTGACGGCTTAAAGCATCGACGTGACGTATTCGTGTTTCACTCCTGTGTTTAATTTCGTAATTTAATTCCTTTAGCAAGAGGACCCATCGAGCTACTCGTGTAGATAAGAGATTCTTTTTGTCCAACGTTTTTGCAAAGGCGTTACAATCTGTTATAAGTTTGAAACGAATACCTAAAAGATAAACACGAAATCTGTTTAGTGCTTCTACAACTGCAAGAATCTCCAAATGATAACTAGACAGCTTTCTATCAGCTTCGGACGTTTTCTTGCTCATATAATATACAGGGTGCATCAGGTCATCGTCAGGTGATTTTTGTAAAAGGACTGCTCCATATCCTTCCATCGAAGCATCTGTATGCAATTCTGTCTCGTGTTGATGGTGGTAAA
This sequence comes from Zaprionus ghesquierei, assembly GCA_018904095.1. Taxonomy (NCBI): domain Eukaryota; kingdom Metazoa; phylum Arthropoda; class Insecta; order Diptera; family Drosophilidae; genus Zaprionus; species Zaprionus ghesquierei. Next base: position 231,158 of record JAEIGP010000043.1, on the reverse strand, counting down.
TCTTGAATACTGGCTTCTTTGTTATAATATCTTTTAACTTTTTGATTGCAAATAAAGCTTTTTCATTTATCTGAAAATTTGCATCTTGTTTTGTAAGATCGGTAAGAGGCTTCGCAATACTTGCAAATCCTGGTATAAATCTTCGAAAATAACTAGTCCTAGAAAACTCAACAATTCTTTATTATTTCGTGGTTGAATTAAATTAGTAACAGCTTTCGTTTTTTCGTCAGAAAGACTTATTTTAGGGTTTTCGATTATATAGCCAAGAAATTCTATTTTACTCTTTAGGAAATAACTTTTTTTTATGTTTAGCATCAGACCATATTCTGCACATCTTTGAATAACTATTTCCAGGTTTTTAATCGCTTCGTCCTTCGCTGGTATAATGACATCATCAATATAAGGTATACCTTGACTTGTCAGATCTCTAAATACTGCATTAACGTGTCGTTAAAGAACGCTTAGAGAGTTGGATAAACCAAACGGAACTCTCTTGCACTCAAACTGACCATTATGAGTTACAAATGAAGTGAACTTACGACTGTTCTTTTCTACGTCAACATGAAAAAATCCGTTTTTGAGATCGATTGTGCTAATTGTGCGTCTTGTAGTCGATCCAGCTGATCTTCGATAAGCGGCAAAGGGAAATGGTCTCGTATAATCAGTTTATTGATGCGTCTGTAATCTATGCAGAGTCGTGGTGATCCATCGCGCTTTCGCACCAATACAACTGGGCTGCTGTATTCTGATTCCGATGTCTGAATAATGTCGTCTCTGAGCCATTCTTCAATCTGGTTGCCCACAATGCGTCTCTCGGAGTAGGACAATCGATGTCGTGAAAATATCGGCGTGTCTTCGTTTAATGTTATGCACAATTGAATTTGTGTTGTTTTAGTTTGAATCGGCATATAATTGTTTATCAAGTTAACAACTTTACTTTTTATACCCGCTACTCATAGAGTAGAAGGGTATTATAACTTTGTTCAAAGCGAAAATGTATGTAACAGGCAGAAGGAGACACCTCCGACCCCCCAAGTATATATATTCTGGCTCAGGATCAACAGCCGAGTGGATATAGCCATGTCCGTCTGCCTGTCTGTCCGTCTGTCCGTCTGTCTGTTCGTGTGAAAATCTAGATCTCAGGTATTATAAGAGCTAGAACTACAAAATTTGGTGACAAAGTTTGTTATTATTGCACGCTGATCAAGTTTATTTTGGATTTTGGCCACGCCCCCTTGCGCCCCTGTAAATCGAAAAAACATTGATTAGAAGCGCAATTTTGATGCCATATTGTTCATTTTCGGTTTACATGATAACTATAGCTAGCCAGATGATCTCTGGTTTTGGTGATCTCTGGATTTGGTAACAATCGGATAATAAACACAGAAGTTATTTAGCTTAACGTTTTCCATAGCTGTAAGCAGCGCTGCCGGCAGCGCAAATTCTTTATTTGTACAGGAAATAATAAGAATGCCTTACAATGCAAATTTTGCAGTTGTTGCAGCGTCTGTAGCTTAGTGATGAACTCCTGAACCGACAGGCCCGTGGTTCGATTCCCAGTTCACGCCGCTTAAGCTTTTTCTTTTTTTTTAAGATCGTTTACTTTAATTTTTGAATATGCATTAATTGGAGGTCGTGCATTTTATTTAACATTTTTTTAATGGCTCACAATGAACGTAGTTAACAAGTGGAGAAGTGACAGTCTCTTAAATCAGCTGTGTGCGATTGTTAAAACGCAGCTTTTTCTTATATTTTTATACCCGCTACTCATAGAGTAGAAGGGTATTATAACTTTGTTCAAACCGAAAATGTATGTAACAGGCAGAAGGAGACACCTCCGACCCCATAAGGTATATACATTCTGGCTCAGGATCAACAGCCGAGTCGATATAGCCATGTCCGTCTGTCCGTCTGTCTGTCCGTGTGAAAATCTAGATCTCAGCTATTATAAGAGCTAGGACAACCAAATTTGGTGACAATATGTGTTATTATTGCACGCTGATCAAGTTTATTTTGGATTTTGGCCACGCCCCCTTCCGCCCCCGCAAATCGAAAAAACATTGATAACAAGTGCAATTTTGATGCCATATTGTTCATTTTTGGTTTACATGATAACTATAGCTAGCCAAATGATCTCTGAAAATCGTAAAATGGTAACAATCGGATAATACACACAGAAGTTATTTAGCTTAACGTTTTCCATAGCTGTAAGCAGCGCTGCCGGCAGCGCTGCTTGCAGCATTGTGCCGAATCGTGTGTGCGTGTACGGTGGTGAAATGGGTTAAGTTGTGGACTGCAAAACGAACAGTACTATTATGCATTTACGGGTTCGAGTCCCGCCCGCATCAAAAATTAAATGTGTGCAAAAATGTTTTTTTTTTTTTATTTTATATTTTGACTTTGCATAAATATTATAAGTCCATAGCCTTTTACGGTCAAAATATGATTGTAGCCGTTTTTTTGTTCCGCAAATAAATTATGTACAAGCAGCTGGGTAGCGGGTATATTACAGTCGAGCACACTCGACTGTAGCTTTCTTACTTGTTTCCAAAAAAAATGTTTTTGCCTCCCTTTTTGAGCTACCTTCATGAAACTTTGTATACATGTTTCTTATTGCTGCCCGCTGTAAATAAGTCGGAACGAGCCGGTACGGACCGATACACCGTACAGATGCCATAGAACCTATCGGTCGTTTTTTTAACAAAATTTATTAAAAGTTAGAGTGCTCTAGAACACTTTCCATTCAATATAAAAAGAGGTATTAAAAGGGCACATATCGTTTTTTACATGCACGTATTCGATTTATAGTCCTCAACAGGAAGAATTAATATTTTTACTGTTTAAGTGATAAATCTTGGATTTTTTGGTACCTGAATAAAAGTTATACGTTTTCAATACTTTTTACTCCTTCTGCCGGCAGCGCTGCTTGCAGCATTGTCCCGAATAGTGTGTGCGTGTACGGTGGTGAAATGGGTTAAGTTGTGGACTGCAAAACGAACAGAACTATTATGCATTTATGGGTTCGAGTCCCACCCGCATCAAAAATTAAATTTTGACTTTGCATAAATATTGTAAGTCCATGGCCTTTTACGGATTGTGGCCGTTCTTTATTGTTCCGCAAATAATTTTGATGTACGAGCAGCTGGGTAGCGGGTATATTACAGTCGAGCACATTCGAATGTAGCTTTCTTACTTGTTATTTGTGGACTTGCTCTTTCATCGATATTTAGTTCAATCTCTTCACTAGTGTCTTTTTTCATTAGAAAATTTTCTTCTTCAATTTCGTCTTTAATATTTTTAATCGTTATTCCATTACGCGTTATTTTGATTTCTGCATGTTTGCAAAACTGTTCACCAAGAATTAAATCAACGTCTAGAAGCTCTGTGTTACTACCAAAAAATTACTGATAAATTCTTTTCTCACCACAATTAAAACATTTTACTTCATGATCATTTTTATTTATTTTGTTTTCTTTTTCATTGTCAATTTTATTTTTAACGTAACGGCGGTTAGACTGATATTTTTTACGTATTGTTTCGTAGCACTTGAGTTTTTGTTTAAATTCTTTTAAATTATTTGCATCATACAAAATTGATTTGTTTACACTTAAATCGTTTATGGCATCAATCACGTATTCCATTAATAAATTATTGTCAATATCACCGCGAGATGATAGTTCTTTCATTATCAAAAAATATTCTTGTAAACTTTTACCTTTCTTTATTTTACGATCCCTCATTTGTTTATGTAATTGAGCACTGCTTGTTGTTGTTTTAAATTCGTTTAACAATGCTTTTCTTAAATTATGCCAGTTTGAAATACCGCGTTCATTAGCTACAAACATTTGTGCCAATCCTTTCAACGATCGTTTAAAAATATATTTTTGTAAATCATCCCATTGCCTAACTTGTGCAGTATCTTCAAAGTCTTGTAACCACACCTTAATCGAAAGTGTATCATCACCACCGAATTTACGAATCGAGTCCTCAATGTCACGAAAGTTTAAAGCGAACCTCGGAGTCGCTAAACTATTTTGTATACCGGCATCACTTTTTTGTGATATCACTGTAGAGTTCACTCGTTCTCCTTTGTTTCTGGTATTCGCTTGTTCCAATTTTACCGTTTCGCATTGATTGTCACAGCTTACCAAACTTTGCGCGTACTCGTAGTTTTCGCTTTGATCGCCATCGTTTTCATCTTCATCGTCGTTAGCATTCAAATTAGCGTCCCTCAACAAATTTCCTTTCTTCAAATTGCAAAAAATATGCAAGGCCACGTTAGTTTTATTATGCGGAATGTTTAATAAACGACATATTAACACCAGGTTGCTTCTGTTAAATTATCGTTTATGTAATCAATTTTTTTAATAAAGTTTTCATTTATTTCGTCGATTACGATTTTGTCTATCACCATTTTTTTAAAATATAAATTTATGAAGAAGTTCAATATGCTCCTTTCTTTCTTTCCTCAACATCTGTTTAATTACGTCGTATTCTGCTGGTCGCGACATTTTTCTTTCTTGTTTCACGCGCGGGACCACAATGTACATGCGTTTTTTGCTTCTCTTTAACCCGTTATTCTTTAAGTCGCTGCAAACGCAATATGATGAAATTATTCTTTAAATTGACGCTTGTTATACAATTTATATTTTTACTACACTGACTTAGAATTATTGTTTTTCTTTACGTTGAGTCTTAATTATTGTGTTTTTTCGGTTAAGCCCCCAATTATGTGGGACTAGGGTTAAGTCGCTTGGCAAATGCCTAGGCCGATTGTAATGGATTGAGTGTTATGCAGCTTATTGGCAGCCTTCGGCGAATCTCTCGCTAACGTGAGCTAATTCAGGTGCTACTTAAATTGTTCCTTATTTGTGTTAAGGTACGCCGATGCTAGGAGGTACTCTGCCTGCCTGAAATTGAAGCCATTAATACGCTGCTGAAGCTGCTGCAGATGTGCCTACAATCCGAAAACGATTCAATACAACCTGCAGTTAATGAGCAGTTGCTCGAGATTATGGAAACGATACTATCGAAGGCGTCTAGAGATTCGCTCGATTCTTTCCTTCAATTTTCGCTAACCTTTGGTGGTCCAGAGTATGTCAGCGCTTTGATCTCCTGTACCGACAACAATCCATCAGTGCTACGTCATATCATTCGAGTGAAGATGGCCCTGCTCTGCGAAAGTTTTAAGGTAGGTTTTTTCAAAAAAATACAAGTAAGAACGGCTACAGTCAAGTGTTGACTGTATAAGACCATGGATTTTTTAAGTTAATGAAAAAGTTCACATTGAGAAAACTGTTTTTAAACGTGTTTTTCAAAAAAAAATATTGTAAACAACAAATATATTTATATAGGCAGTAGGAGACACCTCCGACCCCATAAAGTATATATATTCTGGCTCAGGATCAACAGCTGAGTCGATATAGCCAAGTCCGTCTGTCCGTCTGTCTGTCCGTGTGAAAATCTATATCTTAGCTATTATAAGAGCTAGGACTACCAAATTTAATTTAGAGTAGAAGGGTATTATAACTTTGTTCAAACCGAAAATGTATGTAACAGGCAGAAGGAGACATGGCAGAGTATTTATATTCTGGCTCAGGATCATCAGCCGAGTCGATTGAGCCATGTCCGTCTGTCTGTCTTGACATGGACATGGCTTAATCGACTCGGCTCGTGATCCTGAGCAAGAATATGTTGGGATTTATCTTAGTTTACCGCGTGTTCTTTATTCAGTGAAGACCGCTTACAAAGTGAAGGTACAGTAGAGAGAAATGCGCGCTTAAACGCTTCAGCGATAACAATCGTATTTGTGCTTATCGATACCTACTTTGGAACTAGTTCACTATATTTGTGTTGCCATTTACAGAAATTCATTTTCAACACCTCTTCTCAATACAAATATATGTACATTACATTATTTCTTATTTTAGTCCAATTAAATTTAGTAACTTATTATGCTTAGGCTTTGTTAAATTCTTAGTACAAATGTCTGCTAGCATATTCGTAGTATCGATATAATTCAAAACAATTTCTTTCTTGTTTACTAATTCGCGATTGAAATGATACCTTATATCAATATGCTTACTTCTTGAATGGTAAGAATGAATTTAGCCAATTATTGGGCTCCTAAATTATCGCTATAGATAGATATAGGTGATAGATTCTGTTTGTTACAAAGTATTTCAGTTAACAATTACTTTAAGTATACTGCTTCTTTGCCAGCCGCTGCTAACGCCATATATTCCGCCTCTGTGCTGCTCAATGCCACAGTAGTTTGCTTGTGTGATTCCCATGAGAAAGCCGCTCCAGCCATGAAGAAGATGTATCCTGCATAAGACTTGCGGTCAATGACATTACCGCCCCAATCCGCATCCGTGTAGCCTACAATGGGTTCATCGCACTTGTAGTAATGCAAACGGCAGGATATGTTTTGCGCCAGTCTCATGTTCCATACGAGGGCACTTGTTCATCTGCGATAGCTTACACACTGAGTGTAATATGTCTGGTCCAGTTGATATGGCCAAATACATCAGGCTGCCAATCAGTACCTGATAGTGCTTCTCATCAGCCATGTTATCGTCGTTAGAAGGTGGCTTTATCTGGTACCCTGGGTCCAACGGAGTAGATGCCGCCTTGCAGTTGTGGTTATTGTTATACAGTTTATACAAACATGGCTCGCTGCTGCATGGAACAAATCCATAATCTTGTAGAGCACGATCCAGCTTCGCGTTCCACTCTCTGCCAGATTGTTTCAATCCGTAGATAACCTTGTTCAGCTTTGCCAAGGGAAACGTTTTGGGAAACGGTTGTCAGCGAACATCTCGGGTTGAACCATATATACTTCCTCGTGAAGATCTCCGTTCAAATAAGCAGTGCACACATCCATTTGATGTAGATGTAGCTGGAGTTGTCCTGCTAGTGCAAATACCATGCGTATCGTTGCATAACGTACAACTGGAGAATAAGTTTCTTCGTAGTTGACGCCATACTGCTGACTGCACCCTTTTGCCACCAGTCTTGCCTTGTAACGCTCAATACTGCCGTTTGATCCCTTCTTTAAAGAAAACACCCACTTATTGCCAATGACTCTGCATCCTTTGGGGGATCCACCATCGTCCATGTATTGTTGGCAACTAGAGATTTATACTCAGCTTTCATTGCTTCTATCCATTTTTCAGAAGACTTGCAGTTCATTGCCGCTTTCAGGTTCTCTGGAGCTTGTACCTCTTCTGAAGCTATCATCACATTTAACTGGTTGCGTTGTTTAGCTGGTCTACATGGTGCACCACTACGTAGTATTCGAGGTCTACCTGGTCCATATATGGGTATGTTGTGGTCATCCTCTTCTTCCGTCTCATAGCTATCGTTTTTAAGCGTTGTGTCGTGAGATTTAGCTGCATCTTCATAATCCGTTTCGGGTGAACAGGAGCGAACTAATCTTGTATCCAAATCCTCCGAGTCTTCTGCCGTATCCTCACTATTTATTTCTTGGTCAATTTCAGAAAATTCAACGTTGTTTTTGTTGCCCATCAACACGTTTTCGTCGAACTTAACGTCACGCTATACTACGACTTTGTCAGCTTCTTAATCGTATAGCCTGTATCCTTTGACTTCGTTGCTATAGCCGACAAATATGAATTCTTTTCCCTTAGCCTGAAACTTTTGCTTCTGGGTTTTTTCCAAACCGACTGCCAAACAGCCAAATGTCCGCAAATATTTCACTACGGGCTTGCGTTTGAACCATACTTCAAATGGTGTCGAATCTTCTAAAGCTCTTGAGAGTATTCTATTTTTAATATGAGCTACGCAGGCACACGCTTCAGCCCAAAACTTGTCTTCTAAACCCGAATGCACTAACATTGATCTCGCCATTTCCACAATTGTTCGATTATATCGTTCAGCAACGCCATTTTGCTGTGGGGTATGTGGCACTGTTAATTGCCGTTTAATGCCGTTTTCGCGCAAAAACTGTTCGAAGTCATTATTAACGTATTCGCCACCATTGTCACTTCTTAGTGTGTTTATTTTGAAACCAGTTTGTTTCTCCACATACAATTTAAATTCTTTAATATGATGTAGGACTTCACTCTTTTGCTGCATAAACTTAACTGTTGTATATCCTGACTTATCGTCAATAAATGTAACAAAATATTGTGACCCGCCGATAGAGTTTACATTAAAAGGTCCACAAACGTCCGAATAGATTAATTTTAAAATATTTTTGGCACGATATTCAGATTCTACAAACGGTAATGAACAAATTTTGCTTTTCATGCAGGACACACACGATGTATTCACAGCTGATTTAAACTTGTCTATACCATGCACTTTTTCGTTTGTTGAAAGTTTATGTAAACTTTGCATGTTTATATGGCCCAATCTGTTATGCCATTTAAAAACGTTTTCGACATACGCAATGTTGATTGATTGGAATATATTTTTAAAGAAATATAAATCATTTTCACGCTTTCCGATTGCAACTATTGTTCCTTTGCCAGTGTCTTTAATTAACACGATGTTCCCTTTAAATTCAATTTTTAAACCATTTTCTGTGCCCTTAACCACTGAGAACAAATTCATGAATTTTTTTTAAATCCATGGTCTAAAAAGAAAAAATATTATTTATAATTTTAGTAGATAGAGTAGTCGGTTAGCCTTTTTTATTTAGTAATCAATTAAAGTTTTTATTTTAGGCTGCTGCTGGCAGCGCTGCTTACTGCTATGGAAAACTTTAAGCTGCATAACTTCTGTGTTTATTATCCGATTGTTAGCAAATTTTCAAAGATCATCTGCCTAGCTATAGCTATCATGTAAACCGAATATGAACATGGCATCAAAATTGCGCTTGTAATCAATTTTTTTCGATTAACAGGGGCGGAAGGGGGTGTGGCCAAAATCCAAAATAAACTTGATCAGCGTGCAATAATAACACACTTTGTCACCAAATTTGTTATTCCTAGCTCTTATAATAGCTGAGGTCTAGATTTTCACACGGACAGACAGACGGATAGACGGACATGGCTATATCGACTCGGCTGTTGATCCTGAGCCAGAATATATATACTTTATTGGGTCGGAGGTGTCTCCTTCTGCCTGTTACATACATTTTCGGTTTGAACAATGTTATAATACCCTTCTACCCTATGAGTAGCGGGTATAAACACACATTGGTTTCCATTGACATTGGCACATAAAACATTAATATCTGACTTTTTTTCCTATAAACGACACCATTGCGCATTTCATAATATTCATTCATTATATTCCCTGTTCAGACAACTTATTCTTTATATTTCTAATATTTGGATCCTTTCCCTGGGATATTATTAAGTTTTCTGTAAACGTGTTTGTTTCTATTATCATTATACTATTACTTCTACTTAATGCATCCATATGCTGCATTCTTTTTCCTGATCTATGTTCAAGAACGTAATCATAATTTTGTAGCTCGAGAGCCCACCTTGCAATTCGTGGATTTAATTCTTTTTTGTTTAAAGTTAACGTAAGCGAATTGCAATCTGGTACTATTTTAAAGTTAATGTCTTGTAAATAGACTCGAAACCTTTTCAACGCGTTGACTATTGCAAGTGTTTCTAACTCAAAGCTGTGATACCTTGACTCAACTTCTGTCGTCCGTTTTGAAAAGTAAAAAATTGGGTGTAACTTCGGATCATTCTTTCGTTATAACAATATTTCACCATACCCTAGCGAACTTGCATCAATGAAGTTCGGTCTCATCTTTCGGGTCATATATTGCTAATATTGGTGCTTCTACCAGTATTGTACCCAGTATGCCTTCACCTGTTACTGTGTAGCCTAAATAATCTATAAACGACTTCAAAAACTCACACTTGGCTTGTCTAAGTTCTAATTTATTTTCTACTAAGCATTGAAAAACTTCTTTCAAGATATTAAAATGTTCTTCTAATCCTTCTGTAGCAATCATTATATCATCAATGGTGTTATAAGTGACGTATACTTTGTAGAATCACTATCCATAAAAACATGATTAAAGCCACTCTTTAAATCTAATTTTTTTTTACTAACCTATCTAACAAATCATCTATGAGTGGTATGGGGTAACTATCTTTTGACGTAACTTTATTTAAACGGCGGTAATCTACACACATCCTTAATTCCCCTGTCTTCTTTTAACAAGTACTATCGGTGAAACATATTCTGACTTACTAGGACGTATATATCCCTTAGCCATATTCTCATCTAGTATCCTTTATACCTCTGCCTTTTCAGCGTACGATAGTCGTCGAGGGGGGCATCGAAACGGCTTTTCACTATCAACAATAATTTTCATATACCTTTTTATTTTGGGTTCAACTGGCCTAATAGGTTTAACATAATAATTCTCAAACAGATTCTCTAATCTCTTCGTGTTCACATTATTCATCTCTTCTCCCACCTTGTATTCTTTTTTATTTTCAGAGTCTACATCGATCAGCAACATTTGCGTTTCGAAACTTTCTTCTTTTATCTCATTTTTTATTCCATTCATGCTCATTTTTCTTTGACGTTCGTCCTCTTCGTTTCGATATCTTTCTGCTTCAACGTTTTCACTTAGCATTTCTTTTACATTGTCTATCTTTTCTCGAAATTGCATTTTATTTACTTTATCTTTACTCTGAGTCTCTCCTATATTGTTATGTCTTTGATTTTCTGCACTACTTTTGCTTTGCATATTAGCTAATTGTTCTTTACCTTGTATGTCTTTTAATTTGCCTTTACTTTTAATTTCTTTCACGTTGTTTTGTCTTTGTTCTTTTACATTTCCTTCACTTTGTACATCTCCTAACTTTTCTTTGCTTTGCATGTCTTTTAATTTGTCTTTACTTTTAATTTCATTCAAATTGCTTTGTCTTTGTTCTTTTACATTACTTTTACTTTGCACATCTTCTAACTGTTCTTTGCTTTGCATGTCTTTTAATTTGTTTATACTTTTAACTTCATTCACGTTGCTTTGTCTTTGTTCTTTTACATTACTTTTACTCTGCACATACTTATTGCTTATATTTTCACCAACCTGAATTAACTTATAATTTCTCATATTTAAAAAATCTCTGCCTAAAACCACTGGGTGCCTTACGGATTCATTGCTCACAACAAAAGATTCAATAGTTATTACTTTATTTAAATTTTTAAACAAACAAGTAATTTTTCCAAGTACATTCAATTTACTTTCATTAATACCAAAATAAGTATTTGCGGATTCATTGTGGCTTAACTGTAATTCTTTAGGAATTGTAGATCTTCTTAAAATTGTTACCGGACTCCCTGAATCTAAGAGGCACCCTATGGAGACAAAATTTGACTTACAATTATTTGCATCACAGAGACTTATATCAAAGTACCTTACATATTTGTCCTTTGGTGTTGTCTTCTTGTATAGTGAACATTCTCTAGCTAAATGTCCCTCTTTGCCGCACGCATAGCACGCTCCATCTGGACGCTTCGGCTTTTGGCACTCTGCAGCTATATGTCCTGAACAATTGCAGTTAAAACATTTAACAACCCTCTGGTCCGGGGTCGAAGTCTTTGGAACAGCTCCAGACTGACTTTTTCTCCGTCATATTCAGGTATAAATTCCTGGACAGTGTTGAAATCAACATTGCTAGGTTGTGTCGTAGCTTTTACATTATTATTTGCATTTGCTTTGCAAAAACGACGTATTGTTCACAAATGAACTTGTACCGTGAGCGATTTCTTCAGTGTTGCCAGCTTCGCACATAAGGTGATCGTTGCCAGCTTGTTGAATTTCAATTTCATCACGAAGTGTATTGACGTCGTCAATATTGCTCCCTGTTGCCATCTCGCTGTTTTCGTCGTCTGCCTGTTCCGTTATTCCGTCGTTAGGCGCTCCGCTGGCCGGCAAAACGGTAGTTTTGCTGCTTAGGGGTGCTTCGCCACGCAGACTTGCTGCACTTGCACTTGTTGACGGTATCATACTTTGAATTTGCAACAGTAATGCCGATTTGCTGCCTTTGGTTGGTTTTAAGCTTTTCGCACCACAACTTTAAATTGTGTAAACTTAAGCCATTCAAATCGCCGCTTAAATGTTGTATGTCCATATCATCCAGAAAACTTTGACTAAATATAAGCGTAGATTCACGACCACTTCTGAATTTTAGTAGATAAAGTAGTCGGATAGCCTTTTTATACCCGCTACTCATAGAGTAGACGGGTATTATAATTTTGTTCAAACCGAAAATGTATGTAACAGGCAGAAGGAGACACGTCCGACCCCATAAAGTATATATATTCTGGGTCAGGATCAACAGCCGAGTCGACATAGCCATGTCCGTCTGTGTGTCCGTGTGAAAATCTAGATCTCAGCTATTATAAGAGATAGGACTACCAAATTTGGTGACAATATGTGTTATTATTGCACGCTGATCAAGTTTATTTTGGATTTTGGCCACGCCCCCTTTCCGCCCCCGTAATTCGAAAAAACATTGATTACAAGCGCAATTTTGGCGCCATATTGTTCATTTTCGGTTTATATGATAACTATAGATAGACAGATGATCTCTGAAAATTTGGTAACAATCGGATAATAAACACAGAAGTTATTCAGCTTAACGTTTTCCATAGCTGTAAGCAGCGCTGCCGGCATGGGTTAAGTTGTGGACTGCAAAATGAACAGTACTATTATGCATTTACGGGTTCGAGTCCCGCCCGCATCAAAAATTAAATGTGTGCAAAAAATTATTTTTTTTATTTTAGATTTTGACTTTGGAAAGATATTGTAAGTCCATGGCCTTTTACGGTTAAAATATGATTGTAGCCGTTCTTTATTGTTCCGCAAATAATTGTGATGTACGAACAGCTGGGTAGCGGGTATATTACAGTCGAGCACACTCGACTGTAGCATTCTTACTTGTTTTGTAATTGGTTTGGTGTATTTTAGTTTGTGCTAACCTGGTGCGTATTCATAACACTTCGTGTTACCCCTGGTGCTTTGCAATTTTACTTAATTTACACAATTTACACAATTATCAACTTGCGCGTCTTTGGCGTCATTTGTTGTTTTTGTTTTGAGTCTACACTTCCACACTCTCCCGCTCTCACGTTTTTATTTACGCTCTTTGAGCTTGTTACGCGTGTGTTGAGTGTTACTCTTACCGTAGCGTTGCTGTTGTAGTTTTTCGCTTAGCTTACTTACAAATACTCAGTCGCTCTCACCTTGTAAAACTCCCTAGAGTTTAGTGCGTTTGCATTGTGCGTCTGTTCTTATCGCTTCTCCCGTTTACCTTGTCTCTCTAACAGTTCTTTGCAGCTTTTTGTTTTTGTTATTTTTATTTTTTTTCCTACTTTAATATTTTTTTGGTGTTCCCTACGTTTTTTGACGTACATTCACTTCTATGAAGATGTTGTCGTGCTCGGCTAGAAACTGCAAATCCTCTGCTGACTCTAAGTCAGATTTTGTTGATTGCTGGCCCTGCGATAACGTTTTTCACGTTAAGTGCATTGGCCTTACCGGCCGTATAAAAGATGCTATTAATAGCAAACTTGACCTTAAGTGGTCATGTGAAGGTTGTCGCGTAGGTGAACTTAACCTACGTAAGACCCTGAGGCAGACCAAATTGAACGTTGCTCGTTTGCGGGCTTCGTTTTCTAAGTTGCATTCGGAGTTCATTGAACTAGAATCCCAACTGAATAACCTTAATTCTCTAGAGGACCCTCCACTTGCGTCAGTTCTTCCATTAACTCCTTTAATTCCGCTATCTCATGCGAACACTCTTCTCGCTGTCTCGCCTATTTTGCCTCAAGCCTGCACGGTTAGTTTGATTGATCCACCTATTGTGGTCGTCACTTCTCCTACTTCGCCTGTGTCTAGGAGTATAGTAAATAACACTGGTTGCAGCTCTTCTGTAGTTATGCCTCCAAACATAACTAAGTCCCTTGTCGCCGTTAAGCCAAAGAAATTTATTTTTGTTTCTCGCTTGGCCCCCGATACTTCAATTGAAGATGTGCAAGCATTCATTCAATCCAAGATCTCAATAACGAACCTTATTGTTGAGAAATTTAAATTTAACTATGCACGAGACATTGCATCGTTCAAAATTAATATTCCTGCAGTCAGCTTTAAAAAGTCTGTAGTGTACATTTTTGGCCCCCTGATTTAATTGTTAAGGAGTATACTCCTAAACAAAAAACTCGTCCCTCAGTTTCTTTGCCAGTAGTTTCCAGTGTCCCGTCTTCGAGTGGAACATCAAAAAACTAAGTCCATCTTCTCTTTTTATTGCTTATCAAAATGTTAGAGGACTAAACACTAAACTCTCTAAATTGTTTATTGATTGTGTCTCTTTTAATTACCATATTTTAATATTTACTGAAACTTGGTTGAAACCAGATGTACTGAGTAGCTCAATCTTTACAGATAAGTACACTTCCTTCAGATGCGACCGTTTAGGTCGAACTGGTGGAGGCGTGCTTATAGCTGCTAGGTCTGATTTATCTGTTGAACAACTGTTAATTGTTTGCCCAGAATTTATCTGTGTTAAAGTGTCAGTGTGTCAAATTTCAATATACATTACTTGTTCTACATCTTCAGATGTTTCCATCTACCTTAAACATCTTTCCTCTATCCAGTCTGTTGCATCCAAGCTATCTGATAGAGATTTTCTTTCAGTTTTTGGTGATTTTAATTTACCAAAAGTTGCATGAAGCTCTCAATCAGATTTCTTGGTTCCCTCTAGCTTTAATAAATTTCTTATAGGCCTTTCTGAACTTTCATTATTTCAAATTAATAATATTCCTAACCTAAATGGTAGAATGCTTGATCTTATCTTTTCATCTGATGTAATGTTGCAAAATACTATTTCTAGAAGTGATCCTTTAGTTTTACCTGAAGATCCTTACCATCCTACATTAGATTTGTCATTAAAATTGCCTACTCTTGTGCAAACTGCAAATTCTCTTTCCAAATTAAAATCTCGCTGCTTTCGCAAGACTAATTTCATTAAGCTTAACAATTTGATTTTAAATCATGATTGGTCTACTTTTTATTTGTGTTCAGATTTAGATATTTGTATCTCATATTTTTATAAATGTATCAATTCATTTTTTGATCAATGTGTTCCCAATGCTTACCCAGTTAAGTGTGATAGGCCACCTTAGCTTTCCCGTGAATTGATGGTTTTAAAAAATTTGAAATCCAGATATTTTAAAAAGTTTAAATCTACTGGAAGTCCTTCTGACTATTCTCGTTATATCGTTGTTAGAGCTAACTTTTTTTCTCTAAATACACGCTGCTACATTGATTACTTGAATCGTTGTCGCCTACAGTTTGCCCAAGATCCTAAGCAGTTTTATATAAGTTTGTTAATTTGAAACGTAAAACTAATAAATTCCCATCTAATCTTTTTTTTTGAAAATAGCAAAGCAACTAATGATCAGGCTGCTGCCGATTTGTTTGCGGACTTTTTTCAATCTATTTACTCCACTGAAGCCTATACTATGCAATCATAGCCGTATTCCTTAAATAATTCTAACACCTTTTTTTTTCCTTCTATTAACGAAATCTCTTTACTAAGCTATCTTAAATCCTCTAAGCCTGTATTTTCTCCCG
The DNA here is from genome assembly GCA_018904095.1 of Zaprionus ghesquierei. NCBI lineage: Eukaryota > Metazoa > Arthropoda > Insecta > Diptera > Drosophilidae > Zaprionus > Zaprionus ghesquierei. The sequence continues at coordinate 215,575 of JAEIGP010000043.1, read as the reverse complement.
GTCCTGATGGTGTTCCAGCATGTATACTTAGATTCTGTGCTGATACCATTTGTAAGCCTATATTTAAGTTGCTTGATTTGTCCGTAGCCACGAGTTACTTTCCGCCTATATGAAAGGATTCCTTCTCTATACCTCTTCACAAATGTGGCTCTAACCAAGATGTGAAGAATTATAGGTGTATCTCTAAATTATCCGCTATTCCTAAAATTTTTGAAGAAATCTTGACTGCACAATTAACACATATGTGTAAGTCCGTTCTTTCCCCTTATCAGCATGGATTTGTCAAATTTAGAACCACAACTACTAATCTTCTTGAGTTTTCCTCAATTATAACCAAAGGATTTCGGAGGAAAATGCAAACTGATGTTGTCTACACTGACTTCAGTAAAGCCTTTGACTCCGTTAATCATAGCTTATTGCTTCATAAATTAGATCTCATTGGTTTTCCTCAAAAACTTATTTTGTTGATACCTAATTATTTAATTAAGAGGACGCAAAGAGTCCTATTTAACTCTTGCCAATCTAAGCTTATATTTGTTACATCTGGGGTTCCTCAGGGTAGTCATCTTGGCCCTCTACTTTTTAACCTCTTTATTAATGACCTACCTTCTGTACTAACACAATCATCTATCCTTATGTACGCTGAAGACGTTAAACTTTGTCTGACGTATAATGACAAAACTTTAAACTTTCTTTAAATGAATCTTGACAAGTTTTTTGCCTGGTATAATCATAACCTGCTACATCTTAATTGTTCTAAATGTAAAGTTATGTCATTTTACAGAGGAAACCATCACGTCATGAACTACTCCTTTAATTTAACTCAACTTTTAAGAATATCTGAAGTAAATGATCTAGATATTCTCTTTGATCAGAAATTGAAATTTGATCGACACGTTACACACATTGTTAACAAGGCTTTTCGTGTACTTGGTTTCATTAAAAGATGGGCCAAGGAATTTAATAATCCCTTTACAACCAAGTTACTTGATTCTTGAATATGGTTCTTGCGTGTGGTCCCCGCAGTACCAAATTTATCAAGACAGAATTGAGTCTGTTCAATAGCAGTTTCTTCTTTTTGCTTTACGTAGTTTCAACTGGGTTCCAGGAGTAGATTTACCACCTTATCATAATCGGCTTCTTTTAATTAGCCTTCCTTCTTTAGCTAACCGTCGTATTATGTTAAGTGTCTTATTTATCATAAAACTTATAAGATTTGAGGTCGATTCCCCCTCCTTGCTCAGGCAACTTAACTTTAGTGTTCCTTCTAGAGTTACCCGTAATTTTCAGCCATTGTCATTAGACTTTTGTTCTAGTAATTATAGCTTGCATGACCCTTTCCGTCTTCTCTGCGATCAATATAATAAACTTTTTGGACTTTTAAACTTAGAGTTCTCTCTTTCTAATATAAAAATTTCTATTCTTAACTCTTTAACACTTCATACTAATAACTAACATTAACTTTTCTGATCTGATTGGGTTTTTCTGGGTTTTCCCCAATCCATTGCAACAAATGTTGGATCGGCTAGAATTTTGGTTTTTTTTCCCGGAATTAAATTAAATTATAATATATTAAATTATATAATGAAAATATTTTATTTTCCGTTTTAAAATTTCTTAAAAAATTAAAATTTTAAAATTCATGCATAAAATTAATTTTCTTAGCTTTAATCAAAACTGCTTTTGTTAAGTAGTTTTTCTTTATACATAATATTTTATCTGTTTCTCTGTAACTTTTACGTCGACTTCTATTAGTTGACTTTAAATTAAATAAAATAAATAAATAAATAAATAATCTTGTGCAGCATTTTTTGATGGAATTAAATGTGTGATAATTTGTTTCGAAACTGGGCGAATGGTATCATACTATCGGGCGCGCTCGACTGTAGCTTTCTTTACTTGTTTTTATTTTGAGTCCTCTCATTCACACTCTCCCGTTCTGACGTTTTATTTACGCTCTTTGAGCTTGTTACGCGTGTTTTGAGTGTTACTCTTACAGCAGCGTTCCTTTTGTTGTAGCTTTTAGCTTAGCTTACTTACTAATACTCAGTCCCTCTCACCTTGAAAAACTCACTCGAGTTTACTGGGTTTGCTTTGGCGTCTGTTCTTATCGCATCTCCCGTTTACTTCATCTCTCTAACAGTTTTTTTGTAGCTTTTTGTTTGTTGTTATTTTTATACCATTCGACCATTGAAAATGGTCAAAAATGGTATACTAAGTTTGTGCAAAAGTATGTAACAGGCAGAAGGAGACATGGCAGACCCCATAAAGTATATATATTCTGGCTTAGGATCAACAGCCTAGTCGATTGAGCTATGTCCGTCTGTCTGTCCGTCTGTTTGTCCGTCCGTCTGACCGTTTGTCCGTCTGTCTGTATGAACGTCGAGATCTCAGCTATTACAAAAGCTAGAGACACCAAATTTGACATGATGGTTCCTGTGTATCATATGCAGATCAAGTTTATTTAAAATTAGAGTGCCACGCCCACCGCCCACGCAAATCGATAATTTACGAATATTAAGGAAAGTATTACAGTTACAGAAACCAAATTTGGCATGATGGTTCCTGTAAACTATGCGCAGAATGCGATTTTTCAAGTTTGGGGTGCCACGCCCACCGCCCACTCAAATCGATAATTTTTGAATATTAAGGAAAGTATTTAGGTTACAGATTTCTGCTTTGGAACATGCTGAAAGACGCTGATAATATGCACCCAATGCCATTATTACAATCCGATCGGACAATAAATACAGAACTTATTAAAGACAAGTAAAGAAAGCTACATTCGAGTGTGCTCGACTGTAATACAACAACAAAATTATTTGCGGAACAAAAAAAAACGGCTACAATCATATTTTGACCGTAAAAGGCTATGGACTGGCAATATTTATGCAAAGTCAAGATCTAAAACAAGTAAGAAAGCTACAGTCGAGTTTGCTCGACTGTAATATACCCGCTACCCAGCTGCTTGTACATAATTTATTTGCGGAACAAAAAAACGGCTACAATCATATTTTGACCGTAAAAGGCTATGGACTTATAATATTTATGCAAAGTCAAAATATAAAATAAAAGAAAAAAACATTTTTGCACACATTTAATTTTTGATGCGGGCGGGACTCGAACCCGTAAATGCATAATAGTACTGTTCGTTTTGCAGTCCACAACTTAACCCATCTCACCACCGTACACGCACACACGATTCGGCACAATGCTGCAAGCAGCGCTGCCGGCACCGCTGCTTACAGCTATTGAAAACGTTAAGCTGAATAACTTCTGTGTTTATTATCCGATTATTACCAAATTTTCAGAGATCATCTGGCTAGCTATAGTTATCATGTAAAACGAAAATGAACAATATGGCATCAAAATTGCGCTTGTAATCAATGTTTTTTCGATTTACGGGGGCGGAAGGGGGCGTGGCCAAAATCCAAAATAAACTTGATCAGCGTGCAATAATAACACATATTGTCACCAAATTTGGTAGTTCTAGCTCTTATAATAGCTGAGATCTAGATTTTCACACGGACAGACAGACGGACAGACGGACAAGGCTATATGGACTCGGCTGTTGATCCTGAGCCAGAATATATATACTTTATGGGGTCGGAGGTGTCTCTTCTGCCTGTTACATACATTTTCGGTTTGAACAAAGTTATAATACCCTTCTACTCTATGAGTAGCGGGTATAAAAAATAAAAAATATTAAAAAAATATAAAAATAAAAAAAAATATTAAAAATTACAAAATATAATAATACAAATAAAAATAAATACACGAAATGAACTGTACCCTCACTTACACACTATGTAATGTTTAGAACAACCTAAACGATCAAATACTTGCGAATTGTCTTTTTGAAAGCTCGATTTCTGCATGCGTAGTAAGTCCCGCCCACGTATAAAAGTACGAGGGGCCGGTGATCCCCTTGCAGTACGGCGAGGTATGGAGAATCAACGGCGTTTTCAAACTAGCGCACCTCGTCGATCTTGCCAAGATGAACAGACTGTATGAGAAAATCGAACGATAAAAGGTTGCCTTGGCCGGTAAGAGAGCCGAAGCTCTCGACTATTACTACCTCAACACAGCCATGGAAGGAATCAACAGGCTTTCCGGACGAACGCGGCGCAAATCTTGCTCACTGGACTGGCTGGGGTCAGCTTGGAAATGGATAGCTGGATCTCCAGATGCTGCTGACTGGAACGCCGTCTTGGCCGCACAAGGGCTGGCATCGAGGAACAGCGAACAGCAGTTAAGGATAAACGCACGCCTGTTCGATGCAACACACGAGTCCATCGAGCAGTTGAACAAAGTCATCGCAAAGGTGAGAGCGGTGGACAGCGATTTGTACACCACTACGACGGTGCTACACAAATCCATCATCCTGTTCAATCAGGTTTCCGAAGTCGTCAGAGCCTGCCAGTTGGCTAAAACCGGCATAGTAGACTCAAACTTGCTGGACCATGGCGAGATTGAGGCCATACTGAGGGAAGAGGACAACTTGCCATACAGGAACGTGATCGAAGCCATCGAATTCTCTCGGCCAACCGTTGTTACCAATGGAACCTTGTTGCTGTACATACTGGCGTTCCCTAAGGTTGCGGTTGAGAATTACCGGCTTATGCACCTGTACGCGACGATAAGCGAAGGAAAGTGGATCATACTGGAGCACCATAAGCTAGCCGCAAGCTCGTGCGAAACTTATGCGGTCGTGGGAGATTGCCTTTCCATTGGCAATACCACTGTTTGCCGGGAAGAAGAACTGCAAAAACTGGAGGAGGCTAGCTGTATCCCCCGGTTACTGAAGGGCGGCCAGGCTAAGTGGTTAAACAAGTCGACGATGGAATGCTCTTCCTGACGAACTTCAACGGAACTTTGGAAACGGCCGCAAAGAACTACGACTTGATCGGCTCCTTTATTATCCAATTCGACAACGAGACGATAACGGTCAACGGACAAAATTATTCCAGTTACTCGCCCAGTCATCTGATGGCAATGCCGGCCGTATTGAGCCACATAACGGTCAGCAACTTTCAACTTTCCCTGGAATACGTCCACGACGTGAGCATGGGGAATTTGGAGAAGATGTCCAACGTGACCGGAAAACTATTAGCCTCTTTTCTCACCGAGGCGGCACTCGCCATCTGTATACACTTAGGTTTCTATCTCCTATGGAAGAAGATGACGTCCACCAAAGGCATTGCCGCAAGTTGGAATTCACTCAAAAAGAGTTATTCACAGAACACACTCATCTAAAAACGAATTTACTCAAATTGCGTGGCTTATCCGAGTGGAACATGTGCAGCGCGTTAGCCGAGGCGATTTACCGTTTGAATGGTAAATGAACTGACGCTTCTAGAAGGGTCTGCAAGAAACGCGTGATGACAGCAAGGTTTGCACATTTTGTGCAGTCGAAGTTTTCTTGCGAACCAGCAAACCCAGCCCCAGTCTTTAGTCTTTAGCGACACGGCAAACCATACACAAGCAAAACTCCAATTATATTGAACTAAGCTAATACTAAAAATCCTAAATAATCAAACTTATACCGTGAATCTAAACCGAGCCGACTATTTACTTGGCGATCTTCTCCTGCAGAACCCGCAGCATGCTAACACTTATATCAAGGTGAGGTATTCGGCAACGAGTGCCGAACATCCCCAATGCAAGTTTCACTTGCATTAACTTATATATTGTATATATGCCATATTATTATTTCGCACATTTAGTACTTATCAATTTTAAGATGTTTATACCCGCTACTCATAGAGTAGAAGGGTATTATAACTTTGTTCAAACCGAAAATGTATGTAACAGGCAGAAGGAGACACCTCCGACCCCATAAAGTATATATATTCTGGATCAGGATCAACAGCCGAGTCGATATAGCCATGTCCGTCTGTCCGTCTGTCTGTCCGTGTGAAAATCTAGATCTCAGCTATTATAAGAGCTAGAGCTACCAAATTTGGTGACAAAATGTGTTATTATTGCACGCTGATCAAGTTTATTTTGGATTTTGGCCACGCCTCCTTCCGCCCCTGTAAATAAAAAAAAATTGATTACAAGCGCAATTTTTATGCCATATTATTCATTTTCGGGTTTATATGATAACTATAACTAGCCAGATTATCTCTGAACATTTGGTAACAATCGGATAATAAACACAGAAGTTATTCAGTTTAACGTTTTCCATAGCTGTAAGCAGCGCTGCCGGCAGCGCAAATTCTATATTTTTACAGGAAATAATAAGAAATTCTTTATTTGTACAGGAAATAATAAGAATGCCTTACAATGCAAATTTTTGCAGTTGTTGGATAACAGCGTCAGTAGCTTAGTGGAAAAGCGATGAACTCCTGAACCGACAGGCCCGTGGTTCGATTCTCAGTTCATGCCGCTTAAGCTTTTTCTTTTTTATACCCGCTACTCATAGAGTAGAAGGGTATTATAACTATGTTCAAGGCGAAAATGTATGCAACAGGCAGAAGGAGACACCTCCGACCCCATAAAGTATATATATTCTGGCTCAGGATCAACACGAGTCGATATAGCCATGTCCGTCTTTCCGTCTGTCTGTCTGTCCGTCTGTCTGTCTGTGTGAAAACCTAATTAATTAATTACAAGCGCAATTTTGATGCCATATTGTTCATTTTCGGTTAATATGATAACTATAGCTAGCCAGATGATCTCTGAAAATTTGGTAACAATCGGATAATAAACACAGAAGTTATTCAGCTTAACGTTTTTCATAGCTGTAAGCAGCGCTGCCGGCAGCGCAAATTCTTTATTTGTACAGGAGATAATACGAATGCCTTACAATGCAAATTTTTGCAGTTGTTGGATAACAGCGTCAGTAGCTTAGTGGAAAAGCGATGAACTCCTGAACCGACAGGCCCGTGGTTCGATTCCCAGTTCATGCCGCTTAAGCTTTTTCTTTTTATACCCGCTACTCATAGAGTAGAAGGGTATTATAACTTTGTGCAAACTGAAAATGTATGTAACAGGCAGAAGGAGACACCTCCGACCCCATAAAGTATATATATTCTGGCTCAGGATCAACAGCCGAGTCGATATAGCCATGTCCGTCTGTCCGTCTGTCTGTCCGTGTGAAAATCTAGATCTCAGCTATTATAAGAGCTAGGACTACCAAATTTGGTGACAATATGTGTTATTATTGCACGCTGATCAATTTTATTTTGGATTTTGGCCACTCCCCCTTCCGCCGCCGTAAATCGAAAAAGCATTGATTACAAGCGCAATTTTGATGCCATATTGTTCATTTTCGGTTTACATGATAACTATAGCTAGCCAGATGATCTCTGGCCACTCAGGAAAAGCAGCTAGATGCACTCGGAATGCACACCAACTAGAAGGGCCAGATTACTGCTAAGGGTTCAATTTTACAGAAAATCAAGAGACTGCGCGATGAGACTGGCCTGACCTGTTTTATTAGCCGCGAAGGCTACAATTGTCAGCCAAAGAAGGTGCTTGGAATTAACACGTTCCCCAAGCGCTGAAACGTCGTACAATTTTAACTAAAATCACGAAAAACTATTGGTTACACTATAGTAACCCACTTCAATGTTGTACACGTTGACTGCCACACGTGCGCCATAATCGCTCGCAATGAATGGGAGCGCGCCAGCCTGCAAAACCCCAATACACTCTGAAATGGATTGCCGCCGTAGTGGGGACCTGTTGCTGGAGAGGCCGCCTTCTCTGGTTGCAAGACACGGCACAGCAGCTATATGCAAGAGAGCACCCAACGGTGCGATATTTCTTATACGAGCAGCGTACATTATCTGAAATTGCGGCTTGTACGTTTCGCCTGGGAGCGTAGATTCCATTACGACGCCGGTGTCGGCGGACATCAGTCAAACATGCACTTCGTACCCTACCTGCTGTTTTATGCAGGTTATTTGTTACTATCCTCCCGTTCGGCTTCGAGGGACAGCAAAACTCTGATTAACTCTTTGTTACGGACTGCTTTTTTCAGGGCTGTGCCGGCTTAGCTGCACTAGGGGAGGGGTTTTTCCCGCTGCCCTTCAGTCCGCACCAAAATGCTGATGAATTTCGATACTTATCTATTACTCCTCACACACAACAACTACAACAACATCAACCTTTGGTGACCGATATTGGTCACCGCGCACCCACCCAACCATGTGATGGCCCTGCATGGTTTCGGAGCATCATCCTAACCAATTGGTCCGATCCTGGATTGCTACATCCCCTACCCCATCACAATTAAATTTTCACGACTGAGGCCCAAAAATAAAATCGTTGGCGGTCACAAACTTGGGCCTTCAGGCATCTAACCGACAGTCCAAACGGCGGTTCTCCCTAGCGGAGAGCGGGGGTCGCTGACCGAATTGGCTTAAGAGAGGATCTCTTAAGGCCATTTTTTCCCGCTAACCCTGCCACCCCTGGTTTGCACTGCTTGCTCTGTCGTCAGATGTCCCAATACCAGGGCAGCTGTTTCTACCGATAATTTCATATAGATATAAACAGCTGTTTAGACAAAATGCAACATATTTAACGGCTGCGCCGTCAGACAAGTGGCTGGAATGTGGAGGAATGAGGAATGTGTATAAGGTGGATGACCCCTATATATGATAACTATTTCGCTAACTTTGCATATTCGCAAGCTGTGGAACAAGCATAAGCTGGCCTATTTGAAGCTTCTGGTGGCTGTGGCTCGGCACGCCATATTTCTCCATCTGTGTTGTTCAAGGCTCTTTTATCGCCATCAGATCGACAGGCCAAAGCTTACAGCGTATATAAGCCGCTCCTTATGATGTGAGCGCTCGTCAATATGGTCTACAATACCCTCTTTAAGATGGTCAGCACGCCCAAAGAGGAGGATTGGCTGGCTTCGCCATTTGAATACATACGCAAAAATGACGAGACCATGCTGAGGTATAGATAGAATAGAATTCTACAAACTTTGATAGATGAATTTCTTCCTTGCACCGCCTTCGGTGACTTTTGCGATGTAGCAGATAATAATTTATTTTTGTATATTGTTGCAAAGACAATGATTATGTATTTAAACATTTTTTTTTGCAGGCTTACTAAATCTGATCGAGCAGCCTGATAGCTTCATTGAGGATGTAAACGCAACGCTGCCCACCACAACAAGTTCTAGTTAAATTCAAATGAAAATTTCATCATATTCGCTTTATAAGCATAATATGCATATCTAAATATACAATACGTACATAGATACATATATCCTAATCATCAAATGGGGGAAATTTAAAGCAGTAGTGAGAAATTTTTTACAACCATTTTACTAAGCATGACCCCAACAAATAACTCTAGCAGAAATTCATTATTACCGTTAACAATATAAATTTGAATGACTTTCTGGTGATCGGTTGTGTTGACCTTTACTTTAATATTTAGACCATGGATTTTAAAAAAATACATGGTCTATTGTGTTTGTCGAAATGTGCGTAACAGGTAGAAGGAGGCATCTGCGACCCCATAAAGTATATATATTCTTGCTCAGGTTTACTAGCCGAGTCGATTAAGCCATGTCTGTCTGTCCGTCTGACCGTCTGTCCGTCTGTATGAACGCCTATATCTCAGAAACTGAAAAAGCTAGACCCACCATTTGGTGACAGCACTCATGTAGGTCATATGCTGTAAAATTTTTATTAAAATTTGGGCCACGCCTACTTCCGCCCCCGCAAATCGAAAAACAGTATTGCAAGCTCCTATATCTCAGAAACTAAAAAAGCTAGAGCCACCAATTAGCCAATTTGGTGACAACACTTATGTGAATCATACGCTGTAAAACACGCTTTTCGCAAATCGATAAACCATGTAGCAAGCGCAATACTAAAGTTAGAGTATTCAGTTTTGGTGTGAATGATAACTATCACTACCTTAACGATCACTAAAAATTTGGTTCTGATCGGATAATGAACATAAAAGTTATTGAACGTTTCATATAGATTTGCACTGCGCACACTGCAAGCAAGCAAGCGGTGTCTTTTGTAAGCAGTGTTTTTTTCAACTGCTTGGACTGCTTGGCCTCTAATTGAAAATAATATGTGTTGTTTATTACTTTTCTTTGAAAAACACGTTTACCAATAACAGTTTTCTAAATCTGATTTTTTTTATAACCTTTAAAATCCATGGTCTTTTACAGTCAACACTTGACTGTAGCTGTTCTTACTTGTTTTTTATTTTCATACCATTCGACCCTTGAAAATGGTCAAAAATGGTATACTAAGTTTGTGCAAATATATGTAACAGGCAGAAGGAGGCGTGGCAGACCCAACAAAGTATATATATTCTGACTCAGGATTACTAGCTGAGTCGATTGGGCCATGTCCGTCTGTCTGTCCGTCTGTCCGTTTAATCCTCGAGATCTCAGTTATTACAAAACCTAGAGACACCATATTTCACATCAAGGTTCCCATATACCATAGGTAGATCGAGTCTATTTTCTATTTTTGATGCCACGCCCACCGACCGCGCAAATTGCTAATTTTCCATTATCAGGAGAAGTATTAAAGTAACAGTTTTCTGCTTTGATATGAACATAAATAATGGCAATATAAATCTATTTCCCATTACAATTAAATCGGACAGTAAACACAGAAGTTATCCATGTTTCCATTTTCCGTACTTCCACTGCTTACGCCTGTGCTGCGCGTCGTGACGTCATCGTCACGATGCTTCGTTTCAGCCGTAGCATGTGTAAAGCTATGCAGTTTTCACATATAGATGGCGCTATTCAAAAATAGATCTAATTTAAACAATAGGTGGCGGATAAACTTGTACTGCGTTTTTATACCCGCTACTCATAGAGGAGAAGGGTATTATAACTTTGTTCAAACCGAAAATGTATGTAACAGGCAGAAGGAGACACCTCCGACCCCATAAAGTATATATATTCAGGCTCAGGATCAACAGCCGAGTCGATTAAGCCATGTCTGTCTGTCCGTCTGACCGTCTGTCCGTCTGTATGAACGCCTATATCTCAGAAACTGAAAAAGCTAGAGCCACCAAATTTGGTGACAACACGTGTCATGTAGGTCATATGCTGTAAAATTTTTATTAAAATTTGGGCCACGCCTACTTCCGCCCCCGCAAATCGAAAAACAGTATTGCAAGCTCCTATATCTCAGAAACTAAAAAAGCTAGAGCCACCAATTAGCCAATTTGGTGACAACACTTATGTGAATCATACGCTGTAAAACACGCCTTTCGCAAATCGATAAACCATGTAGCAAGTGCAATACTAAAGCTAGAGTATTCAGTTTTGGTGTGAAATAATAATAATAATAATAAATAATAATAATAATAAAATAATAGTGATGATAACTATCACTACCTTAACGATCGCTAAAAATTTGGTTCCGATCGGATAATGAACATAAAAGTTATTGAACGTTTCATATAGATTTGCACTGCGCACACTGCAAGCAAGCAAGCGGTGTCTTTTTCAAGCAGTGTTTTTTGTTTCAACTGCTTGGACTGCTTGGCGTCTAATTGAAAATAATATGTGTTGTTTATTATTTTTCTTTGAAAAACACGTTTACCAATAACAGTTTTCTAAATCTGATTTTTATACCCGCTACTCATAGAATAGAAGGGTATTATAACTTTGTTCAAACCGAAAATGTATGTAACAGGCAGAAGGAGACACCTCCGAGCCCATAAAGTATATATATTCTGGCTCAGGATCAACAGCCGAGTCGATATAGCCATGTCCGTCTGTCCGTCTGTCTGTCCGTGTGAAAATTTAGATCTCAGCTATTATAAGAGCTAGGACAACCAAATTTGGTGACAATATGTGTTATTATTGCACGCTGATCAAGTTTATTTTGGATTTTGGCCACGCCCCCTTCCGCCCCCGCAAATCGAAAAAACATTGATAACAAGTGCACTTTTGATGCCATATTGTTCATTTTCGGTTTACATGATAACTACTGCTAGCCAGATGATCTCTGAAAATTTGGTAACAATCGGATAATAAACACAGAAGTTATTCAGCATAACGTTTTCCACAGCTGTAAGCAGCGCTGCCGGCAGCGCTGCTTGCAGCATTGTGCCGAATCGTGTGTGCGTGTACGGTGGTGAAATGGGTTAAGTTGTGGACTGCAAAACGAACAGTACTATTATGCATTTACGGGTTCGAGTCCCGCCCGCATCAAAAATTAAATGTGTGCAAAAATGTTTTTTTTTTTTATTTTATATTTTGACTTTGCATAAATATTATAAGTCCATAGCCTTTTACGGTCAAAATATGATTGTAGCCGTTTTTTTGTTCCGCAAATAAATTTTGTACAAGCAGCTGGGTAGCGGGTATGTTACAGTCGAGCACACTCGACTGTAGCTTTCTTACTTGCTTTTATAACCTTTAAAATCCATGGTCTTATACAGTCAACACTTGACTGTAGCTGTTCTTACTTGTTTTTTATTTTCATACCATTCGACCCTTGAAAATGGTCAAAAATGGTATACTAAGTTTGTGCAAATATATGTAACAGGCAGAAGGAGGCGTGGCAGACCTCACAAAGTATATATATTCTGACTCAGGATTACTAGCTGAGTCGATTGGGCCATGTCCGTCTGTCTGTCCGTCTGTCCGTTTAATCCTCGAGATCTCAGTTATTACAAAACCTAGAGACACCATATTTCACATGAAGGTTCCCATATACCATAGGTAGATCGAGTCTATTTTCTATTTTTGATGCCACGCCCACCGACCGCGCAAATTGATAATTTTCCATTATCAGGAGAAGTATTAAAGTTACAGTTTTCTGCTTTGATATGAACATAAATAATGGCAATAGAAATCTATTTCCCATTACAATCAAATCAGACGGTAAACACAGAAGTTATCCATGTTTCCATTTTCCGTACTTCCACTGCTTGCGCCTGTGCTGCGCGTCGTGAAGTCATCGTCACGATGCTTCGTTTCAGCCATAGCATGTGTAAAGCTATGCAGTTTTCACATATAGATGGCGCTATTCAAAAATAGTTTTAATTTAAACAATAGGTGGCGGATAAACCTGTACTGCCTTTTTATACCCGCTACTCATAGAGTAGAAGGGTATTATAACTTTGTTCAAACCGAAAATGTATGTAACAGGTAGAAGGAGACACCTCCGACCCCATAAAGTATATATATTCTGGCTCAGGGTCAGCAGCAAAGTCGATATAGCCATGTCCGTCTGTCTGTCTGTCCGTCTGACCGTCTGTCCGTCTGTATGAACGCCTTTATCTCAAAAACTGAAAAAGCTAGAGCCACCAAATTTGGTGACAGCACTCATGTAGGTCATATTCTGTAAAATTTTTATTAAAATTTGGGCCACGCCTACTTCCGCCCCCGCAAATCGAAAAACAGTATTGCAAGCTCCTATATCTCAGAAACTAAAAAAGCTAGAGCCACCAATTTGCCAATTTGGTGACAACACTTATGTGAATCATACGCTTATGTGAAGCAAGCACAATACCAAAGCTAGAGTATTCAGTTTTGGTGTGAATGATAACTATCACTACCTTAACGATCGCTAAAAATTGGGTTCCGATCGGATAATGAACATAAAAGTTATTGAACGTTTCATATAGATTTGCACTGCGCACACTGCAAGCAAGCAAGCGGTGTCTTTTTCAAGCAGTGTTTTTTGTTTCAACTGCTTGGACTGCTTGGCGTCTAATTGAAAATAATATGTGTTGTTTATTATTTTTCTTTGAAAAACACGTTTACCAATAACAGTTTTCTAAATCTGATTTTTTTTTATAACCTTTAAAATCCATGGTCTTATACAGTCAACACTTGACTGTAGCTGTTCTTACTTGTTTTTTATTTTCATACCATTCGACCCTTGAAAATGGTCAAAAATGGTATACTAAGTTTGTGCAAATATATGTAACAGGCAGAAGGAGGCGTGGCAGACCCCACAAAGTATATATATTCTAACTCAGGATTACTAGCTGAGTCGATTGAGCCATGTCCGTCTGTCTGTCCGTCTGTCCGTTTAATCCTCGAGATCTCAGTTATTAAAAAGCCTAGAGACACCATATTTCCTGTATACCATAGGTAGATCGAGTTTATTTTCAATTTTTGATGCCACGCCCACCGACCGCGCAAATTGCTAATTTTCCATTATCAGGAGAAGTATTAAAGTTACAGTTTTCTGCTTTGATATGAACATAAATAATGGCAATATAAATCTATTTCCCATTACAATTAAATCGGACGGTAAACACAGAAGTTATCCATGTTTCCATTTTCCGTACTTCCACTGCTTGCGCCTGTGCTGCGCGTCGTGACGTCATCGTCACGATGCTTCGTTTCAGCCATAGCATGTGTAAAGCTATGCAGTTTTCACATATAGATGGCGCTATTCAAAAATAGTTTTAATTTAAACAATAGGTGGCGGATAAACTTGTACTGCCTTTTTATACCCGCTACTCATAGAGTAGAAGGGTATTATAACTTTGTTCAAACCGAAAATGTATGTAACAGGTAGAAGGAGACACCTCCGACCCCATAAAGTATATATATTCTGGCTCAGGGTCAACAGCAAAGTCGATATAGCCATGTCCGTCTGTCCGTCTGTCTGTCTGTCCGTCTGACCGTCTGTCCGTCTGTATGAACGCCTTTATCTCAGAAACTGAAAAAGCTAGAGCCACCAAATTTGGTGACAGCACTCATGTAGGTCATATGCTGTAAAATTTTTATTAAAATTTGGGCCACGCCTACTTCCGCCCCCGCAAATCGAAAAACAGTATTGCAAGCTCCTATATCTCAGAAACTAAAAAAGCTAGAGCCACCAATTTGCCAATTTGGTGACAACACTTATGTGAATCATACGCTTATGTGAAGCAAGCGCAATACCAAAGCTAGAGTATTCAGTTTTGGTGTGAATGATAACTATCACTACCTTAACGATCGCTAAAAATTTGGTTCCGATCGGATAATGAACATAAAAGTTTTTGAACGTTTCATATAGATTTGCACTGCGCACACTGCAAGCAAGCAAGCGGTGTCTTTTTCAAGCAGTGTTTTTTGTTTCAACTGCTTGGACTGCTTGGCGTCTAATTGAAAATAATATGTGTTGTTTATTATTTTTCTTTGAAAAACACGTTTACCAATAACAGTTTTCTAAATCTGATTTTTTTTTATAACCTTTAAAATCCATGGTCTTATACAGTCAACACTTGACTGTAGCTGTTCTTACTTGTTTTTTATTTTCATACCATTCGACCCTTGAAAATGGTCAAAAATGGTATACTCAGTTTGTGCAAATATATGTAACAGGCAGAAGGAGGCGTGGCAGACCCCACAAAGTATATATATTCTGACTCAGGATTACTAGCTGAGTCGATTGAGCCATGTCCGTCTGTCTGTCCGTCTGTCCGTTTAATCCTCGAGATCTCAGTTATTACAAAGCCTAGAGACACCATATTTCCTGTATACCATAGGTAGATCGAGTTTATTTTCAATTTTTGATGCCACGCCCACCGACCGCGCAAATTGCTAATTTTCCATTATCAGGAGAAGTATTAAAGTTACAGTTTTCTGCTTTGATATGAACATAAATAATGGCAATATAAATCTATTTCCCATTACAATTAAATCGGACGGTAAACACAAGTTATCCATGTTTCCATTTTCCGTACTTCCACTGCTTGCGCCTGTGCTGCGCGTCGTGACGTCATCGTCACGATGCTTCGTTTCAGCCGTAGCATGTGTAAAGCTATGCGGTTTTCACATATAGATGGCGCAATTCAAAAATAGTTTTAATTTAAACAATAGGTGGCGGATAAACTTGTACTGCCTTTTTATACCCGCTACTCATAGAGTAGAAGGGTATTATAACTTTGTTCAAACCGAAAATGTATGTAACAGGTAGAAGGAGACACCTCCGACCCCATAAAGTATATATATTCTGGCTCAGGGTCAACAGACAAGTCGATATAGCCATGTCCGTCTGTCCGTCTGTCTGTCCGTCTGTCTGTCCGTGTGAAAATCTAGACCTCAGCTAATATAGGAGATAGAACTACCAAATTTGGTGACAGTGTTTGTTATTATTGCACGCTGATCAAGTTTATTTTGGATTTTAGCCACGCCCCCTTCCGCCCCTGTAAATCGAAAAAAATTTATTACAAGCGCAATTTTGATGCCATATTGTTCATTTTGGGTTTATATGATAACTATAGCTAGCCAGATGATCTCTGAATCCCGCTACTCATAGAATAGAAGGGTATTATAACTTTGTTCAAACCGAAAATGTATGTAACAGGCAGAAGGAGACACCTCCGACCCCATAAAGTATATATATATTCTGGCTCAGGATCATTAGCAGAGTCGATATAGCCATGTCCGTCTGTCTGTCTGTCCGTCTGTCTGTCCGTGTGAAAATCTGGATCTCAGCTATTATAAAAGCTTGAACCACCAAATTTGGTGACAGTATGTGTTATTATTGCACGCTGGTCAAGTTTATTTTGGATTTTGGCCACGCCTCCTTCCGCCCCTGTAAATCGAAAGAAATTGATTACAAGCGCAATTTTGATGCCATATTATTCATTTTCGGTTTATATGATAACTGTATCTAGCCAGATGATCTCAAAAAGTTTGGTAACAATCGGATAATAAACACAGAAGTTATTCAGCTTAACGTTTTCCATAGCTGTAAGCAGCGCTGCCGGCAGCGCAAATTCTATATTTGTACAGGAAATAATAAGAAATTCTTTATTTGTACAGGAAGTAATAAGAATGCCTTACAATGCAAATTTTTGCAGTTGTTGGATAACAGCGTCAGTAGCTTAGTGGAAAAGCGATGAACTCCTGAACCGACAGGCCCGTGGTTCGATTCTCAGTTCATGCCGCTTAAGCTTTTTCTTTTTTATACCCGCTACTCATAGAGTAGAAGGGTATTATAACTTTGTTCAAACCGAAAATGTATGTAACAGGCAGAAGGAGACACCTCCGACTCCATAAAGTATATATATTCTGGCTCAGGATCAACAGCCGAGTCGATATAGCCATGTCCATCTGTCCGTCTGTTTGTCCGTGTGAAAATCTAGATATCAGCTATTATAAGAGCTAGGACTACCAAATTTGGTGACAATATGTGTTATTATCGTACGCTGATCAAGTTTATTTTGGATTTTGGCCACGCCCCCTTCCGCCCCCGCAAATCGAAAAAACATTGATAACAAGTGCAATTTTGATGCCATATTGGTCCTTTTTGGTTTACTTGATAACTATAGCTAGCCAAATGATCTCTGAAAATTTGGTAACAATCGGATAATAAACACAGAAGTTATTTAGCTTAACGTTTTCCATAGCTGTAAGCAGCGCTGCGGGCATCAAAAATTAAATGTGTGCAAAAATGTTTTTTTTTTTTTTATTTTATATTTTGACTTTGCATAAATATTATAAGTCCATAGCATTTTACGGTCAAAATATGATTGTAGCCGTTTTTTTGTTCCGCAAATAAATTATGTACAAGCAGCTGGGTAGCGGGTATATTACAGTCGAGCACACTCGACTGTAGCTTTTTTTTTTTTTTTTTTAATTTTAGATTTTGACTTTGCATAAATATTGTAAGTCCATAGCCTTTTACGGTCAAAATATGATTGTAGACGTTTTTTTTGTTCCGCAAATAAATGATGTACGAGCAGCTGGGTAGCGGGTATATTACAGTCGAGCAAACTCGAATGTAGCTTCCTTACTTTTTTTTATTTTAGAATTTGACTTTGCATAAATATTGTAAGTCCATAGCGTTTTACGGTCAAAATATGATTGTAGCCGTTTTTTTTGTTCCGCAAATAAATGATGTACGAGCAGCTGGGTAGCGGGTATATTACAGTCGAGCACACTCGACTGTAGCTTTCTTACTTGTTTTATTTTATATTTTGACTTTGCATAAATATTATAAGTCCATAGCCTTTTACGGTCAAAATATGATTGTAGCCATTTTTTTTTTGTTCCGCAAATAAATGATGTACGAGCAGCTGGGTAGTGGGTATATTACAGTCGAGCACACTCGAATGTAGCTTTCTTACTTGTTTGATGTAATTTAATGTGTGATAATTTGTTTCGAAACTGGGCTTTCTTTACTTGTTTCTGCCTAATCTTTGCAAATAATTTGTGATTTTAAATTGGTTGGGTGTATTTTAGTTTGTGCTAACCCGGTGCGTATTTAAAACATTTCGTGTTAACCCTAGTGCTTTGTAATTTCACTAATTTTACACAATTTACACTCTTATTAACTTTCGCGTCTTTGGCGTCATTTGTTATTATACCATTCGACCATTGAAAATGGTCAAAAATGGTATACTAAGTTTGTGCAAATGTATGTAACAGGCAGAAGGAGGCGTAGCAGACCCCACAAAGTATATATTCTGACTCAGGATCACTAGCTGAGTCGATTGAGCCATGTCCGTCTGTCTGTCCGTCTGTTTGTCCGTCCGTCTGTCCATTTGAACGTCTAGATCTCAGTTATTACAAAAGCTAGAGACACCATATTTCACATGAAGATTCCTGTATACCATAGGTAGATCGAGTTTATTTTCAATTTTTGATGCCACGCCCACCGACCACGCTAATTGATCATTTTCGATTATTAGGAGAATTATTGAAGTTACAGCTTTCTGCTTTGGTCTGAACATAAATAATTGCAATATAAATATATTTCCCAAATTACAATCCAATCGGACGATAAATACAGAAGTTATCTATGTTTCCGTTTTCAGTACGTCCACTGCTTGCGCCTGTGCTGCGCGTCGTGACGTCATCGTCACGATGCTTCGTTTCAGCCGTAGCATGTGTAAAGCTATGCAGTTTGCACATGTAGATGGCGCTATTCAAAAATAGATCCAATTTAAACAATAGGTGGCGGATAATCTTGTGCAGCATTTTTTGATGGAATTAAATGTGTGATAATTTGTTTCGAAACTGGGCGAATGGTATCTTACTATCGGGCGCGCTCGACTGTAGCTTTCTTTACTTGTTTTTATTTTGAGTCCTCTCATTCACACTCTCCCGTTCAGACGTTTTATTTACGCTCTTTGAGCTTGTTACGCGTGTTTTGAGTGTTACTCTTACAGCAGCGTTCCTGTTGTTGTAGCTTTTAGCTTAGCTTACTTACTAATACTCAGTTCCTCTCACCTTGAAAAACTCACTCGAGTTTACTGGGTTCGCTTTGTGCGTCTGTTCTTATCACTTCTCCCGTTTACTTCATCTCTCTTTTTTGTAGCTTTTTATTTGTTGTTATTTTTATACCATTCGACCATTGAAAATGGTCAAAAATGGTATACTAAGTTTGTGCAAAAATATGTAACAGGCAGAAGGAGACATGGCAGACCCCATAAAGTATATATATTCTGGCTTAGGATCAACAGCCTAGTCGATTGAGCTATGTCCGTCTGTCTGTCCGTCTGTTTGTCCGTCCGTCTGACCGTTTGTCCGTCTGTCTGTATGAACGTCGAGATCTCAGCTATTACAAAAGCTAGAGACACCAAATTTGACATGATGGTTCCTGTGTATCATATGCAGATCAAGTTTATTTCAAATTAGAGTGCCACGCCCACCGCCCACGCAAATCGATAATTTACGATTATTACGGAAAGTATTGAAGTTATACCTTTCTGCTTTGGTATGAACATAGACAATGACAATTTAAATCTAAATCTCAAAATTACAATCCGATCGAACAATAATCACAGAAGATATTCATCTAAATGTTTTCCATAGTTGCACTGTTTGCGCATTTGCAGCATATCGTGACGTCATCGTCACGATGCTTTGTTTCAGCCGTAGCGTGTGTAAACCTGATTGCTATGTTTTCACATGTTGATGGCGCTATTCAAATATAGATCTAATTTAAACAATGGATGGTGGATGAACTTGTGCAGAATTTTTGGATGGAATTGAATGTGTGATAAGTTGTTTAGAAACTGGGCGAATGATATCTTACTGTCGGGCACGCTCGACTGTAGCTTTCTTTACTTGTTTTTCTTTCTCGTTAGCCTCTGATACTTCGATTGAAGATGTGAAAGTATTCATTCAATCTAAGATCTCAATAACAAACCTTGTTGTTAAGAAATTTAAATTAAACTATGCACTAGACATAGCATCGTTTAAAATTTCTATGGTTGCTGGCTTGAGGTCAAATTTTTTGTGTAAATAACATAAAAAACAATTTGTTTTTTATAAAAAACACAAAATTCCATAATGAAAATTGTTTACAAACATTTATAACGTTAAAAACTAATACTGAACAATATTAAATAAAATAAATTACATACATTTCTAATTACACGACTGCTTTTGCGGGCGCGGAGTTCTTAACTGGCTTTTTAAATAAATGGTATATATGTGAGCGCAATTTTATGTGTCCGTGTTGTAGTTAAATCTATCTTGTGTTGGTGAATTTATTATGTGTAGCATTTCGAGACTGTAGTAGTATTGTTGTTTGTAATGTACAGCGCATCCAATTTTATAAAAGAAAAACAAAAACTAACGATTTTTTTTTTAAATACGCTTAACTTCGAAAAACGATCAAGTTCTATTTCGATAATTCGGAGTCAATATCAGATCACTGCAATTCAACTCTAACAAAAAAGCTCAAAGCTCCAATTAGAACTTCGGGAGTTGCATGTAAGCTTTGCACTGCTCGAGAGATACCTACTCTCTCATAGAGTTCTTTTCTTTTTTGGCATTCGCGAAGAACAGACGTGGAGTCTGCGGAATATAATTTTCTTGACCTTAACAAAAAAACGTAGTCTTTTGGAAAAAAATTAAAAAACGTTGAAAAGAGAGTTAATGTCCAAGGCAAATCAGTGAGTACTAAATTAGCAGTTTTGTTTGATTAAATCTAATCCGCTTTTATTTTTTTATGCACAGTGCGACGCCCAGCGGCGCACCCCGGCTGTTAGAGTGCACGTCTCTGCTGATTAGGCTCCACAGCGTGGAGCAGTGCATTAGATCGGGGTTCTGTGCCGACATTGAACGGCACACTCACAGATCTGCACACCTTGTTCGGGGAACTTAAAAAAAATCTTGGCGAGCAGCGAATCATAACCTCGCTGACTCGCCCTGCCAAAGCTGGGAGAAGGAAAAAAAAAACCCATAACTTACATCAACATCTACATCTACATTTACATCTATAACCTACATCTAAATCTATATTTACATCTATAACCTACATCTACATCTGCATCTACATTTACATCTATAATCTACATCTACATCAACACACATACATATATAGATATCCACCAACAATATCAAAAACAGTGCAACTACAAAAAAAAAAACTAAAGAATTTACACAAAGTACAACATACATAAACAGTGATGTACAAAAATTATACAATGCCATACACATACATCAATGCAGTTACACATTATTAGTTAATTAGAATTTAACAAGATTAAAGATCATGCAGAAGGAAATACAATACAAGAAGTAGCATTAATGTTAATAACAGAAATCGAAAAGAGGAGCAAAACAAAGAAATAGTTTAACAGGCCTTTAATGTAAATTTTCCTATTTTCGGTTGTTATTTCTATTCATTTTTGTTCGTTATAATTTTCTTATTTATTGCTTATATTTTTATACCCGCTACTCATAGAGTAGAAGGGTATTATAACTTTGTTCAAACCGAAAATGTATGTAACAGGCAGAAGGAGACACCTCCGATCCCATAAAGTATATATATTCTGGCTCAGAAACATCAGCCGAGTCGATACAGCCATGTCCGTCTGTCTGTCTGTCCGTCTGTCTGTCTGTCCGTGTGAAAATTCAGATCTCAGCTATTATAAGAGCTACAACTACATGATAACTATAGCTAGCCAGATGATCTCTGAAAATTTGGTAACAATCGGATAATAAACACAAAAGTTATTCCGCTTAACGTTTTCAATAGCTGTAAGCAGCGCTGCCGGCAGCGCAAATTCTTTATTTGTACAGGAAATAATAAGAATGCCTTACAATGCAAATTTTTCCAGTTGTTGGATAACAGCGTCAGTAGCTTAGTGGAAAAGCGATGAACTCCTGAACCGACAGCCCCGTGGTTCGATTCCCAGTTCATGCCGCTTAAGCTTTTTCTTTTTTTTTTTAAGAATATTTACTTTAAATTTTGAATATGCATTAATTGGTGGTCGTGTATTTTATTTAGAAGTTTTTAATTGCTCACAATGAACTTAACAAGTGGAGAAGTGACAGTCTCTTAAATCAGCTGTGTGCGATTGTTAGAGCGCAGCTTTTTCTTATATTTTTTATTTTTATTTTTTATTTAATTGTATGTTTTAGTTATGAGCATAAATAGCAACAACAAAACGTACCATGCATTCAGACTTTGTTTTTGTCATGCAAGAATTTCCGAATGGTCGCATAATGTAACTTTGGCAAAATTTGCGTAATGGCTTAATGGCCGAATGGGGAAGTGGTGGACCGTTTAGGTAATGGGTACAAGGTTCGATTCCGCATGCATGCGTGTCATGGTAAGGGAGATCGAACTTCTCTTATTTTTTCCAAGAAAAAGTTTTTGCCTCCCTTTTTGAGCTACCTTCATGAAACTTTGTATACATGTTTCTTATTGCTTCCCGCCCCGATACATCGTATAGATGCCATAGAACCTATCGGTCGTTTTTTTTTAACAATATTTATTAAAAATTAGATTGCTCTAGAACACTTTCCATTCAAGTATATAAGGATGTTCTAAAAGGGCACATATCGTTTTTTACATGCACGTATTCGATTTATAGTCATCAACAGGTAGAATTATTATTTTTACCGTTTAAGTGATAAATCTGGGAATTTTGCGCTGCTTGCAGCATTGTGCCGAATAGTGTGTGCGTGTACGGTGGTGAAATGGGTTAAGTTGTGGATTGCAAAACGAACAGAACTATTATGGATTTATTAGTTCGAGTCCCACCCGCATCAAAAATTAAATGTGTGCAAAAAATAATTTTTTTATACCCGCTACTCATGGAGTAGAAGGGTATTATAACATTGTTCAAACCGAAAATGTATGTAACAGGCAGAAGGAGACACCTCCGACCCCATAAAGTATATATATTCTGGCTCAGGATCAACAGCCGAGTCGATATAGCCAAGTCCGTCTGTCCGTCTGTCTGTCCGTGTGAAAATCCAGATCTCAGCTATTATAAGAGCTAGGACAACCAAATTTGGTGACAATATGTGTTATTATTGCACGTTGATCAAGTTTATTTTGGATTTTGGCCACGCCCCCTTCCGCCCCCGCAATTCGAAAAACATTGATAACAAGTGCATTTTTGATGCCACATTATTCATTTTCGGTTTACATGATAAATATAGCTAGCCAGATGATCTCTGAAAATTTGGTAACAATCGGATAATAAACACAGAAGTTATTCAGCTTAACGTTTTCCACAGCTGTAAGCAGCCGGCAGCGCTGCTTGCAGCATTGTGCCGAATCTTGTGTGCGTGTACGGTGGTGAAATGGGTTAAGTTGTGGACTGCAAAACCAACAGTACTATTATGCATTTACGGGTTCGAGTCCCGCCCGCATCAAAAATTAAATGTGTGCAAAAATGTTTTTTTTTTATTTTATATTTTGACTTTGCATAAATATTATAAGTCCATAGCCTTTTACGGTCAAAATATGATTGTAGCCGTTTTTTTGTTCCGCAAATAAATTATGTACAAGCAGCTGGGTAGCGGGTATATTACAGTCGAGCACACTCGACTGTAGCTTTCTTACTTGTTTATTTTAGATTTTGACTTTGCATAAATATTATAAGTCCATAGCCTTTTACGGTCAAAATATGATTGTAGCCGTTTTTTTGTTCCGCAAATAAATTATGTACAAGCAGCTGGGTAGCGGGTATATTACAGTCGAGCACTCTCGACTGTAGCTTTCTTACTTGTTTATTTTAGATTTTGACTTTGCATTAATATTGTAAGTCCATAGCCTTTTACGGTCAAAATATGATTGTAGCCGTTTTTTTGTTCCGCAAATAAATTATGTACAAGCAGCTGGGTAGCGGGTATATTACAGTCGAGCACACTCGACTGTAGCTTTCTTACTTGTTTATTTTAGATTTTGACTTTGCATTAATATTGTAAGTCCATAGCCTTTTACGGTCAAAGTTTGATTGTAGCCGTTTTTTTGTTCCGCAAATAAATGATGTACGAGCAGCTGGGTAGCGGGTATATTACAGTCGATCACACTCGACTGTAGCTTTCTTACTTGTTATTTAGGCTCTTTGTGCTTGTTACGCGTGTGTTGAGTGTTTACTCTTACCGTAGCGTTGCTGTTGTAGTTTTTAGCTTAGCTCACTTACTAATACTCAGTCGCTCTCACATTGTAAAACTCCCTAGAGTTTACTGCGTTTGCATTGTGCGTCTGTTCTTATCGCTTCTCCCGTTTACTTTGTCTCTCTAACAGTTCTTTGTAGCTTTTTGTTTTTGTTATTTTTATTTTTGAAATTTCTTTCCTACTTTAATATTTTTTTGGCGTTCCCTACGTTTTTTTAGGTATATTCACTTCTATGAAGATGTTGTCGTGCTCGGCTAGAAACTGCAAATCCTCTGCTGACTCTAAGTCAGATTTTGTTGATTGCTGGCTCTGCGATAACGTTTTTTACGTTAAGTGCATTGGCCTTACCGGCCGTATAAAAGATGCTATTAATAGCAAACTTGACCTTAAGTGGTCATCTGAAGGTTGTCGCGTAGGTGAACTAGAAATTTAAATTTAACTATGCACGAGACATTGCATCGTTCAAAATTAATATTCCTGCAGACAGCTTTAAAAAGTCTGTAGTGTACATTTTTGGCCCCCTGATTTAATTGTTAAGGAGTATACTCCTAAACAAAAAACTCGTCCCTCAGTTTCTTTGCCAGTAGTTTCCAGTGTCCCGTCTTCGAGTGGAACATCAAAAAAGTAAGTCCATCTTCTCTTTTTATTGCTTATCAAAATGTTAGAGGACTAAACACTAAACTCTCTAAATTGTTTATTGATTGTGTCTCTTTTAATTACCATATTTTAATATTTACTGAAACTTGGTTGAAACCAGATGTACTGAGTAGCTCAATCTTTACAGATAAGTACACTTCCTTCAGATGCGACCGTTTAGGTCGAACTGGTGGAGGCGTGCTTATAGCTGCTAGGTCTGATTTTTCTGTTGAACAACTGTTAATTGTTTGCCCAGAATTTATCTGTGTTAAAGTGTCAGTGTGTCAAATTTCAATATACATTACTTGTTCTACATCTTTAGATGTTTCCATCTACCTTAAACATCTTTCCTCTATCCAGTCTGTTGCATCCAAGCTATCTGATAGAGATTTTCTTTTAGTTTTTGGTGATTTTAATTTACCAAAAGTTGCATGAAGCTCTCAATCAGATTTCTTGGTTCCCTCTAGCTTTAATAAATTTCTTATAGGCCTTTCTGAACTTTCATTATTTCAAATTAATAATATTCCTAACCTAAATGGTAGAATGCTTGATCTTATCTTTTCATCTGATGTAATGTTGCAAAATACTATTTCTAGAAGTGATCCTTTAGTTTTACCTGAAGATCCTTACCATCCTACATTAGATTTGTCATTAAAATTGCCTACTCTTGTGCAAACTGCAAATTCTCTTTCCAAATTAAAATCTCGCTGCTTTCGCAAGACTAATTTCATTAAGCTTAACAATTTGATTTTAAATGATGATTGGTCTACTTTTTATTTGTGTTCAGATTTGGATATTTGTATCTCATATTTTTATAAATGTATCAATTCATTTTTTGATCAATGTGTTCCCAATGCTTACCCAGTTAAGTGTGATTGGCCACCTTAGTTTTCCCGTGAATTGATGATTTTAAAAAATTTGAAATCCAGATATTTTAAAAAGTTTAAATCTACTGGAAGTCCTTCTGACTATTCTCGTTATATCCTTGTTAGAGCTAACTTTTTTTCTCTAAATACATGCTGCTACAATGATTACTTGAATCGTTGTCGCCTACAGTTTGCCCAAGATCCTAAGCAGTTTTATAACTTTGTTAATTTGAAACGTAAAACTAATAAATTCCCATCTAATCTTTTTTTTTGAAAATAACAAAGCAACTAATGATCAGGCTGCTGCCGATTTGTTTGCGTACTTTTTTCAATCTATTTACTCCACTGAAGCCTATACTATGCAATCATAGCCGTATTCCTTAAATAATTCTAACTTCTTTTTTTGCCTTTTTATTAACGAAATCTCTTTACTAAGCTATCTTAAATCCTCTAAGCCTGTATTTTCTCCCGGTGCTGATGGTGTTCCAGCATGTATACTTAGATTCTGTGCTGATACCATTTGTAAGCCTATATTTAAGTTGCTTGATTTGTCCGTAGCCACGAGTTACTTTCCGCCTATATGAAAGGATTCCTTCTCTATACCTCTTCACAAATGTGGCTCTAACCACGATGTGAAGAATTATAGATGTATCTCTAAATTATCCGCTATTCCTAAAATTTTTGAAGAAATCTTGACTGCACAATTAACACATATGTGTAAGTCCGTTCTTTCCCCTTATCAGCATGGATTTGTCAAATTTAGATCCACAACTACTAATCTTCTTGAGTTTTCCTCAATTATAACCAAAGGATTTCGGAGGAAAATGCAAACTGATGTGGTCTACACTGATTTCAGTAAAGCCTTTGACTCCGTTAATCATAACTTATTGCTTCATAAAACAGATCTCATTGGTTTTCCTCAAAAACTTATTTTGTGGATACCTAATTATTTAATTAAGAGGACGCAAAGAGTCCTTTTTAACTCTTGCCAATCTAAGCTTATATTTGTTACATCTGGGGTTCCTCAGGGTAGTCATCTTGGCCCTCTACTTTTTAACCTTTTTATTAATGACCTACCTTCTGTACTAACACAATCATCTATCCTTATGTACGCTGATGACGTTAAACTTTGTCTGACGTATAATGACAAAACTTTAAACTTTCTTTAAATGGATCTTGACAAGTTTTTTTGCCTGGTGTAATCATAACCTGCTACATCTTAATTGTTCTAAATGTAAAGTTATGTCATTTTACAGAGGAAACCATCACGTCATGAACTACTCCTTTAATTTAACTCAACTTTTAAGAATATCTGAAGTAAATGATCTAGGTATTCTCTTTGATCAGAAATTGAAATTTGATCGACACGTTACACACATTGTTAACAAGGCTTTTCGTGTACTTGGTTTCATTAAAAGATGGGCCTTTACAACCGAGTTACTTTTTACTTCTCTTGTACGTCCAATTCTTGAATATGGTTCTTGCGTGTGGTCCCCGTAGTACCAAATTTATCAAGACAGAATTGAGTCTGTTCAAAAGCAGTTTCTTCTTTTTGCTTTACGTAGTTTCAACTGGGTTCCAGGAGTAGATTTACCACCGTATCATAATCGGCTTCTTTTAATTAGCCTTCCTTCTTTAGCTAACCGTCGTATTATGTTAAGTGTCTTGTTTATCATAAAACTTATAAGATTTGAGGTCGATTCCCCTTCCTTACTCAGGCAACTTAACTTTAGTGTTCCTTCTAGGGTTACCCGTAATTTTCAGCCATTGTCATAAGACTTTTGTTCTAGTAATTATAGCTTGAATGACCCTTTCCGTCTTCTCTGCGATCAATATAATAAACTTTTTAGACTTTTCAACTTAGAGTCCTCTCTTTCTAATATAAAAATTTCTATTCTTAACTCTTAACACTTCATACTAATAACTAATATCAACTTTTCTGATATGATTGGGTTTTTCTGGGTTTTCCCCAATCCATTGCAACAAATGTTGTTTTTTGTTTTTTGTTTGTTTTTTCCCCGGAATTAAATTAAATTATAATGTATTAAATTTTATAATTAAAATATTTTATTTTCCGTTTTAAAAATTCTTAAAAAATTAAAATTTTTAAATTCATTCATAAAATTAATTTTCTAGCTTTAATCAAAACTGCTTTTGTTAAGTAGTTTTTCTTTATACATAATATTTGTTCTGTTTCTCTGTAACTTTTACGTCCACTGCTATTAGTTGACTTTAAATTAAATTTAATAAATAAATAAATTACAGTCGAGCACACTCGACTGTAGCTTTCTTACTTGTTTATTTTTAATTTCCTTCATTACAATTTTTGTGGGCGACTGCCAATCATTACTGTTATTATTGATGATTTTTAAATGAGACAAGCCACTTTAGTTGGCAATATACCATACATGGGTATATGTATATGGGCACAAGTGTAAATTATTTTGTTTCAGCCAATTAAATTAATATAATTAAATCCCAACAACAATTCCTCTGGGCCTGGGATTTGGGTAAGTAAACTTATTATTATACTCTGGCTCAGTATCAACAGCCGAGTCGATATAGCCATGTCAGTCTCTTAAATCAGCTGTGTGCGATTGTTAGAGCGCAGCTTTTTCTTATAATTTTTTATTTTTATTTTTTATTTAATTGTATGTTTAAGTTATGAGAATAAATAGCAACAACAACACGCATCATGCATTCAGTCAATGGTCTCATAATGTAACTTTGGCAAAATTTGTGTAATGGCTTAATGACCGAATGGAGAAGTGGTGGACCTCTTTGGTAATGGGTCCAAGGTTGTTTCTACATGTTTCCTATTGCTGCCCGCTGTAAATAAGTCGGAACGAGCCGGTACAGACCGATACATCGTATAGATGCCATAGAACCTATCGGTGGTTTTGTTTAACAAAATTTATTAAAAGTTAGAGTGCTTTATAACACTTGCCATTCAAGTATATAAAGAGGTATTAAATGGGCACATATCGTTTTTTACATGCACGTATTTGATTTATAATCTTGAACAGATAGAATTATTATTTTTACTGTTTAAATGTATAAATCTTGAATTTTTTTGGTACCTAAATAAAAGTTATACCTTTTCAATACTTTTAACTCCTTTTGCCGGCAGCGCTGCTTGCAGCATTGTGCCGAATAGTGTCTGCGTGTACGGTGGTGAAATGAGTTAAGTTGTGCAAAAAATAATTTTTTTTATACCCGCTACTCATAGCGTAGAAGGGTATTATAACTTTGTTCAAACCGAAAATGTATGTAACAGGCAGAAGGAGACTCCTCCGACCCCATAAAGTATATATATTCTGGCTCAGGATCAACAGCCGAGGCGATATAGCCATGTCCGTCTGTCCGTCTGTCTGTCCGTGTAAAAATCTAGATCTCAGCTATTATAAGAGCTAGAACTACCAAATTTGGTGACAATATGTGTTATTATTGCACGCTGATCAAGTTTATTTTGGATGTGGCCAAATCCCCCTTTCGCCCCCGCAAATGGAAAAAACATTGATAACAAGTGCAATTTTGATGCCATATTATTTATTTTCGGTTTACATGATAACTATAGCCAGCCAGATGATCTCTGAAAATTTGGTAACAATCGGATAAAAAACACAGAAGTTATTCAGCTTAACGTTTTCCACAGCTGTATCTCATATTTTTATAAATGTACCAATTCATTTTTTGATCAATGTGTTCCCAATGCTTACCCAGTTAAGTGTGATAGGCCACCTTAGTTTTCCCGTGAATTGATGGTTTTAAAAAATTTGAAATCCAGATTTTAAAAAGTTTAAATCTACTGGAAGTCCTTCTGACTATTCTCGTTATATCCTTGTTAGAGCTAACTTTTTTTCTCTAAATATACGCTGCTACAATGATTACTTGAATCGTTGTCGCCTACAGTTTGCCCAAGATCCTAAGCAGTTTTATAACTTTGTTAATTTGAAACGTAAAACTAATAAATTCCCATCTAATCTTTTTTTTGAAAATAACAAAGCAACTAATGATCAGGCTGCTGCCGATTTGTTTGTGGACTTTTTCAATCTACTTACTCCACTGAAGCCTATACTATGCAATCATACCCGTATTCCTTAAATAATTCTAACTCCTTTTTTTGCCCTTCTATTAACGAAATCTCTTTACTAAGCTATCTTAAATCCTCTAAGCCTTTATTTTCTCCCGGTCCTGATGGTGTTCCAGCATGTATACTTAGATTCTGTGCTGATACCATTTGTAAGCCTAAATTTAAGTTGCTTGATTTGTCCGTAGCCACGAGTTACTTTCCGCCTATATGGAAGGATTCCTTCTCTATACCTCTTCACAAATGTGGCTCTAACCAAGATGTGAAGAATTATAGATGTATCTCTAAATTATCCGCTATTCCTAAAATTTTTGAAAAAATCTTGACTGCACAATTAACACATATGTGTAAGTCCGTTCTTTCCCCTTATCAGCATGGATTTGTCAAATTTAGATCCACAACTACTAATCTTCTTGAGTTTTCCTCAATTATAACCAAAGGATTTCGGAGGAAAATGCAAACTGATGTGGTCTACACTGATTTCAGTAAAGCCTTTGACTCCGTTAATCATAACTTATTGCTTCATAAAATAGATCTCATTGGTTTTCCTCAAAAACTTATTTTGTGGATACCTAATTATTTAATTAAGAGGACGCAAAGAGTCCTTTTTAACTCTTGCCAATCTAAGCTTATATTTGTTACATCTGGGGTTCCTCAGGGTAGTCATCTTGGCCCTCTACTTTTTAACCTTTTTATTAATGACCTACCTTCTGTACTAACACAATCATCTATCCTTATGTACGCTGATGACGTTAAACTTTGTCTGACGTATAATGACAAAACTTTAAACTTTCTTTAAATGGATCTTGACAAGTTTTTTGCCTGGTGTAATCATAACCTGCTACATCTTAATTGTTCTAAATGTAAAGTTATGTCATTTTACAGAGGAAACCATCACGTCATGAACTACTCCTTTAATTTAACTCAACTTTTAAGAATATCTGAAGTAAATGATCTAGGTATTCTCTTTGATCAGAAATTGAAATTTGATCGACACGTTACACACATTGTTAACAAGGCTTTTCGTGTACTTGGTTTCATTAAAAGATGGGCCTTTACAACCGAGTTACTTTTTACTTCTCTTGTACGTCCAATTCTTGAATATGGCTCTTGCGTGTGGTCCCCGTAGTACCAAATTTATCAAGACAGAATTGAGTCTGTTCAAAAGCAGTTTCTTCTTTTTGCTTTACGTAGTTTCAACTGGGTTCCAGGAGTAGATTTACCGCCTTATCATAATCGGCTTCTTTTAATTAGCCTTCCTTCTTTAGCTAACCGTCGTATTATGTTAAGTGTCTTGTTTATCATAAAACTTATAAGATTTGAGGTCGATTCCCCTTCCTTACTCAGGCAACTTAACTTTAGTGTTCCTTCTAGGGTTACCCGTAATTTTCAGCCATTGTCATAAGACTTTTGTTCTAGTAATTATAGCTTGAATGACCCTTTCCGTCTTCTCTGCGATCAATATAATAAACTTTTTAGACTTTTCAACTTAGAGTCCTCTCTTTCTAATATAAAAATTTCTATTCTTAACTCATTAACACTTCATACTAATAACTAATATTAACTTTTCTGATATGATTGGGTTTTTCTGGGTTTTCCCCAATCCATTGCAACAAATGTTGGATCGGCTAGAATTTTTGTTTTTTCCCCGGAATTAAATTAAATTATAATGTATTAAATTTTATAATTAAAATATTTTATTTTCCGTTTTAAAAATTCTTAAAAAATTAAAATTTTTAAATTCATTCATAAAATTAATTTTCTAGCTTTAATCAAAACTGCTTTTGTTAAGTAGTTTTTCTTTATACATAATATTTGTTCTGTTTCTCTGTAACTTTTACGTCCACTGCTATTAGTTGACTTTAAATTAAATTTAATAAATAAATAAATTACAGTCGGGCACACTCGACTGTAGCTTTCTTACTTGTTTATTTTTAATTTCCTTCATTACAATTTTTGTGGGCGACTGCCAATCATTATTGTTATTATTGATGATTTTTAAATGAGACAAGCCACTTTAGTTGGCAATATACCATACATGGGTATATGTATATGGGCACAAGTGTAAATTATTTTGTTTCAGCCAATTAAATTAATATAATTAAATCCCAACAACAATTCCTCTGGGCCTGGGATTTGGGTAAGTAAACTTATTATTATACTCTGGCTCAGTATCAACAGCCGAGTCGATATAGCCATGTCAGTCTCTTAAATCAGCTGTGTGCGATTGTTAAAGCTCAGCTTTTTCTTATATTTTTTTATTTTTATTTTTTATTTATTTGTATGTTTAAGTTATGAGAATAAATAGCAACAACAACACGCATCATGCATTCAGTCAATGGTCTCATAATGTAACTTTGGCAAAATTTGCGTAATGGCTTAATGACCTAATGGAGAAGTGGTGGACCTCTTAGGTAATGGGTCCAAGGTTGTTTCTACATGTTTCCTATTGCTGCCCGCTGTAAATAAGTCGGAACGAGCCGGTACAGACCGATACATCGTATAGATGCCATAGAACCTATCGGTGGTTTTGTTTAACAAAATTTATTAAAAGTTAGAGTGCTTTATAACACTTGCCATTCAAGTATATAAAGAGGTATTAAATGGGCACATATCGTTTTTTACATGCACGTATTCGATTTATAATCTTGAACAGGTAGAATTATTATTTTTACTGTTTAAGTGATAAATCTTGAATTTTTTTGGTACCTAAATAAAAGTTATACCTTTTCAATACTTTTAACTCCTTTTGCCGGCAGCGCTGCTTGCAGCATTGTGCCGAATAGTGTCTGCGTGTACGGTGGTGAAATGGGTTAAGTTGTGGACTGCATAACGAACAGAACTATTATGCTATACCCGCATCAAAAATTAAATGTGTGCAAAAATAATTTTTTTATACCCGCTACTCATAGAGTAGAAGGGTATTATAACTTTGTTCAAACCGAAAATGTATGTAACAGGCAGAAGGAGACACCTTCGACCCCATAAGGTATATATATTCTGGCTCAGGATCAACAGCCGAGGCGATATAGCCATGTCCGTCTGTCCGTCTGTCTGTCCGTGTAAAAATCTAGATCTCAGCTATTATAAGAGCTAGGACTACCAAATTTGGTGACAATATGTGTTATTATTGCACGCTGATCAAGTTTATTTTGGATTTCGGCCACGCCCCCTTCCGCCCCCGTAAATCGAAAAAATATTGATTACAAGCGCAATTTTGATGCCATATTGTTCATTTTCGGTTTACATGATAACTATAGCCAGTCAGATGATTTTTTATACCCGCTACTCATGGAGTAGAAGGCTATTATAACTTTGTTCAAACCGAAAATGTTTGTAACGGGCAGAAGGAGACACCTCCGACCCCATAAAGTATATATATTCTGGCTCAGGATCAACAGCCGAGTCGATATAGCCTTGTCCGTCTGTCCGTCTGCCTGTCCGTGTGAAAATCTAGATCTCAGCTATTATTAGAGCTAGGACAACCAAATTTGGTGACAATTTGTGTTATTATTGCACGCTGATCAAGTTTATTTTGGATTTGGCCACGCCCCCTTTCGCCCCCGCAAATGGAAAAAACATTGATAACAAGTGCAATTTTGATGCCATATTATTTATTTTCGGTTTACATGATAACTATAGCCAGCCAGATTATCTCTGAAAATTTGGTAACAATCGGATAATAAACACAGAAGTTATTCAGCTAAACGTTTTCCACAGCTGTAAGCAGCGCTGCCGGCAGCGCTGCTTGCAGCATTGTGCCGAATCGTGTGTGCGTGTACGGTGGTGAAATGGGTTAAGTTGTGGACTGCAAAACGAACAGTACTATTATGCATTTACGGGTTCGAGTCCCGCCCGCATCAAAAATTAAATGTGTGCAAAAATGTTTTTTTTTTTTATTTTATATTTTGACTTTGCATAAATATTATAAGTCCATAGCCTTTTACGGTCAAAATATGATTGTAGCCGTTTTTTTGTTCCGCAAATAAATTATGTAAGCAGCTGGGTAGCGGGTATATTACAGTCGAGCACACTCGACTGTAGATTTCTTACTTGTTTTATTTTATATTTTGACTTTGCATAAATATTATAAGTCCATAGCCTTTTACGGTCAAAATATGATTGTAGCCGTTTTTTTGTTCCGCAAATAAATTATGTACAAGCAGCTGGGTAGCGGGTATATTACAGTCGAGCACACTCGACTGTAGATTTCTTACTTGTTTTATTTTATATTTTGACTTTGCATAAATATTATAAGTCCATAGCCTTTTACGGTCAAAATATGATTGTAGCCGTTTTTTTGTTCCGCAAATAAATTATGTACAAGCAGCTGGGTAGCGGGTATATTACAGTCGAGCACACTCGACTGTAGCTTTCTTACTTGTTATTTTAGATTCTGACTTTGCATAAATATTGTAAATCCATTTCCTTTTACAGTCAAAATATGATTGTATCCGTTCTTTATTGTTCCGCAAATAATTTTGATGTACGAGCAGCTGGGTAGCGGGTATATTACAGTCGAGCACCCTCGAATGTAGCTTTCTTACTTGTTTTCTTTATATTTACACTTGCTTATGTGAACATATACCAACAAATACATACAGATATTATACCCTATAAAGTGCACAGTCCATACTGTACATGTTAAGAGTGAAAGACAACAAAATGAAAGTTACATTCAATAAAAGTTTAGTGAACTTAAATTAGTGAAACAGAAACAAATTATAAAGCTAAACGAAATTACAGAAATATTAAAAAAAAAGGAAATGAAATAAAGAAAAAAGAAAGGTATAAAAATGAATGAAAACAAATAAGAATAAAATTAAATCAAATTTAAAGAAATGAATTAAATTAAAGTTAACAACTGTAAAAGGAAAATTAAATAAAACATTGCATAGGTTAAAATAAAACAAGAAAGAAAGCTACATTCGAGTGTGCATCAATACGATGTATCGGTTCGTACCGGCTCGTTCCGACTTATTTACAGCGGGAAGCAATAAGAAACATGTATACAAAGTTTCATCAAAGTAGCTCAAAAAGGGAGGCGAAAACTTTTTCTTGGAAAAAATAAAAAAAGTTCGATCTCCCTTACCATGACACGCATGCATGCGGAATCGAGCCTTGTACCAATTACCTAAACGGTCCACCACTTCCCCATTCGGCCATTAAGCCATTACGCATTATAAGACCATTCAAAATTCTTGCACTAAGCTACTGACGCTGTTATCCAACAACTGGAAAAATTTGCATTGTAAGGCATTCTTATTATTTCCTGTACAAATAAAGAATTTGCGCTGCCGGCAGCGCTGCTTACAGCTATTGAAAACGTTAAGAGAAATAACTTTTGTGTTTATTATCCGATTGTTACCAAATTTTCAGAGATCATCTGGCTAGCTATAGTTATCATGTGAGCCGAAAATGAACAATAGGGCATCAAAATTGCGCTTGTAATCAATGTTTTTTCGATTTACAGGGCGGAAGGGGGCGTGGCCAACATCCAAAATAAACTTGATCTAGATTTTCTCACGAACAGACAGACGGACAGACGGACATGGGTATATCGACTGGGCTGTTGATCCTGAGCCAGAATATATATACTTTATGGGGTCGGAGGTGTCTCCTTCTGCCTGTTACATACATTTTCGGTGTGAACAAGTTATAATACCCTTCTACTCTATGAGTAGCGGGTATAAAAATATTAGCAATAAATAAAAAAATTATAACGAACAAAAATGATTAGAAATGAAAACCAAAAATAGGAACATTTACATTAAAGGCGCAGCGCAGCGCGAATTCTTTATTTGTACAGGAAATAATAAGAATGCCTTGCAATGCATATTTTTGCTGTTGTTGGATAACAGCGTCAGTAGCTTAATGGAAAAGCGATGAACTCCTGAAGCGACAGCCCCGTGGTTCGATTCCCAGTTCATGCCGCTTAAGCTTTTTCTTTTTTTTTTTTAAGAACTTTAACTTTAAATTTTGAATATGCATTAATTGGTGGTCGTGTATTTTATTTAAAACTTTTTTAATTGCTCACAATAAACTTAGTTAACAAGTGGAGAAGTGACAGGTTCTTAAATCAGCTGTGTGCGATTGTTAAAGCGCAGCTTTTTCTTATATTTTTTTATTTTTATTTTTTATTTAATTGTATGTTTAAATTATGAGCATAAATAGCAACAACACGCATCATGCATTCAGACTTTGTTTTTGTCGTGCAAGAATTTCCGAATGCTCTCATAATGTAACGTTGGCAAAATTTTCGTAATGGCTTAATGGCCGAATGGGGAAGTGGTGGACCGTTTAGGTAATGGGTACAAGGTTCGATTCCGCATGCATGCGTGTCATGGTAAGGGAGATCGAACTTCTCTTATTTTTTCCAAGAAAAAGTTTTTGCCTCCCTTTTTGAGCTACCTTCATGAAATATACATACATGTTTCTTATTGCTTTCCGCTGTAAATAAGTCGGAACGAGCCGGTACGGACCGATACATCGTATAGATGCCATAGAACCTATCGGTCGTTTTTTTTTAGAATATTTATTAAAAGTTAGAGTGCTGTAGAACACTTTCCATTCAAGTAAATATTGATGTATTAAAAGGGGACATATCGTTTTTTACACGCACGTATTCAATTTATAGTCATCAACAGGTAGAATTATTATTTTTACTGTTTAAGTGATAAATTTTGGATTTTTTGCGCTGCTTGCAGCATTGTGCCGAATAGTGTGTGCGTGTACGGTGGTGAAATGGGTTAAGTTGCGGACTGCAAAACGAACAGAACTATTATGCATTTATGGGTTCGAGTCCCACCAGCATCAAAAATTAAATGTGTGCAAAAAATTATTTCTTTTATTTTAGATTTTGACTTTGCATTAATATTGTAAGTCCATGGCCTTTAACGGTCAAAATATGGTTGTGGCCGTTTTTTATTGTTCCGCAAATAATTTTGATGTACGAGCAGCTGGGTAGCGGGTATATTACAGTCCAGCACAACCTATGCAATATTTTATTTAATTTTCCTGTTACAGTTGTGAACTTTAATTTAATTCATTTCTTTAAATTTGATTTAATTTGAACAGCTGGGTAGCGGGTATATTACAGTCCAGCACAACCTATGCAGTATTTTATTTAATTTTCCTGTTACAGTTGTTAACTTTAATTTAAATCATTTCTTTAAATTTGATTTAATTTTATTCTTATTTGTTTTCATTCATTTTTATACATTCTTTTTTCTTTATTTCATTTCCTTGTTTTTTTTAAATATTTCTGTAATTTCGTTGAACTCTATAATTTATTTCTGTTTCACTAATTTAATTTCACTAAACTTTTTTTGAATGTAACTTTCATTTTCTTGTCTTTCACTCTTAATTTGTTCCTCTTAATTCTGTCATTTCATTTATGTATGGACTGTGCGCTTTAGAGGGTGTAATATCTGTATGTATTTGTTGGTATATGTTCACATAAGCAAGTGTAAATAAAAAGAAAATAATAAGTTTACTTACCCAAATCCCAGGCCCAGAGGAATTGTTGTTGGGATTTAATTATATTAATTTAATTGGCTGAAACAAAATAATTTACACTTGTGCCCATATACATACTATATATATATATAGTATATATACCCATATATGGTATATTGCCAACAAACGTGCCTTGACTCATTTAAAAATCATCAATAATAACAATAATGATTGGCAGTCGCCCACAAAAATTGTAATGTAGGAAATTAAAAATAAACAAGTAAGAAAGCTACATTCGAGTGTGCTCGACTTAGCGACTTGACGCTGTTATCCAACAACTGCAAAAATTTGCATTGTATGGCATTCTTATTATTTCCTGTACAAATAAAGAATTTGCGCTTCCGGCAGCGCTGCTTAAAGTTATTGAAAACGATAAGCTGAATAACTTCTGTGTTTATTATCCGATTGTTACCAAATTTTCAGAGATCATCTGGCTAGCTATATTTATCATGTAAACCGAAAATGAACAATATGGCATCAAAATTGCGCTTGTAATCAATTATTTTTCGATTTACAGGGGCGGAAGGGGGCGTGGCCAAATCCAAAATAAACTTGATCAGCGTGCAATAATAACACATACTGTCACCAAATTTGGTAGTTCTAGCTCTTATAATAGCTGAGATCTAGATTTTCCCACGGACAGACAGACGGACAGACAGACAGACGGACATAGCTATATCGACTCGGCTGTTGATACTGAGCCAGAATATATATACTTTATGGGGTTGGAGGTGTCTCCTTCTGCCTGTTACATACATTTTCGGTTTGAACAAAGTTATAATACCCTTCTACTCTATGAGTAGCAGGTATAAAAAGCTGGAGAGTAGTTAAATAATGATAAAAGATTTCCATGATACTAGGTTAAATAAAATTTAATTTTCTTTATTTTTAAAAAATTATCAACAAGGCAGCATGGCCTTATACACTATATTTTTTCTTATTATTAAATGAATAAAATTTTTATAATGTTTTGGTAAATACATATAGTTTTCCTTAAGTGAAAATGCAAAAGGTATAATGAAAGGGTAACATTTAAATAAGGGATTTACCATATAGCGCCAAAGGTAAATCATGTTGGGTGGGTACTGAGGCGGGCTACTATACCATCAGCGTTGCCTCATTTCCATTAGATATACTGGCATAGCAGCATTATACACTCATGAGCTCTCAGACTTTTGTTCTTTCTTTTCAATTTTTTTATGCATTAATTATAATTATCTTGTTCATCTACGTAATAGGCACGGGACTATAAATTCAACGTGGCTTTCTGATCGAGGGAGGGCTTTATTATTTGGTCAACGAACCCCCCCAATAAGATTGCAAGCTAGCCGCAACTAGGGTCCCAACTGGCCAACAATTTAGCAAAGATCTCCCCACTCAATCAACTAAGAAGTGCATTATATGTTGCGTCAAAATACGAAGAGTGTTGTTTGTTTGCACAGTGGGTTATGAGAGCTGTTTTTTGAGTTGTACATTGGTGTCGTAGTTTAAAATCAGATTTGCGTTATGTTAATTTTGTTTTCAATTTTAGTTTAGTTGTTACCACGTAAACTATTGCATGTTTCTATATTATTGCCACTACATGGAATTCTATATATAACATTATTTTTGTCGAGTGAATTTATTTCGACTTCGTATTATTGTTAAAATGATTTAGTGTGTAGAAAGGTTTATGTGCTATCTGTATTTCTGAATTATTGTAACAGTCAGACCTCATTAATCTCTCTGATAATGCTGGTACATAGACCAGAGATTTATATGTTTTTGGTTGTCTTGTTTTATTTTCTTTTGGTGTTTCTTTATATTTTTTTATAAGTTGTTTTATTAGTGCTTTTGGAAAGTCGTTGTCCATACGTATTTTTGTTATTTCTTTTTTAATTTCTTTATGGTACATTTTGTCCGATATGTCTAAGATTCGTTTTATACAGCCTCTTGCTGTATTCAAAATCATTGTCTTTGGATGTCTTAAATTATAGTTAATAAGTCTTCCAGATGCCATCGGTTTCTTATACCATTTAAGTTTTAATTTGATTCGTTGTTTCGTTGTAGTTTGTGATCGCAAACAAGTCGACGACTACTAAAGTCGTGGTTTCGTTTTTTATTTGTCCAAGGTGTTTGTCAATAAATTTTCCATGACAATGTCTGCAATTATGAGTGAAACTGGAGACCCTATTGGCATCCCTTTCAACTGTGAGTAAATCGTATCCTCGTATTTTAAATACCTGTTCTCCATAATGCAGAACTTAACTATCTCTAGGAAAGTTTGCTTAAATATTTCAGTGTGTTGTTGTATTTTTGTCCATTTTGACTTTATGGTTGTTAAAGCTAAGTCTAAAGGTATACTAGGGAACAGTGATATTACGTCAAAAGAGACTAGTATTTCGTTATCGTTAATGATTTCGTCATTTATCTTGTTTTGAACTCTAATGCGTTTCTTATGTTTAATTTCGATTCGGTTGTCAGTTTTTGAGGATTGAAGTAATGAATTTGCATAAGGCGTAAGAGGGGGATCCTATTGAGGAACATATTGGTCTGAGTGATGTCCCTTCCCAGGGGAATAACTAAACTAAAATTGAAAACAGGATCAACACAACACAAATCTGATTTTAAGCTACAACACCAATGTAGAACACAAAAAACAGCTCTCATAACCCACTGTGCAAACAAACAACACTCTCCGAATTTTGACGCAACAACAATACGAAGAACAACACTAAACGTTACACTCTCTAAATGCTACACATAATAAACACACCAACACAATATAGATTGAACTACAAAACAGCCACAGAAAATTGCGCTCACATATATAGACATATACCTAAAAAGCCAGTTAAGAACTCCGCGCCCGCAAGAGCAGTCGTGTAATTAGAAATGTATGTAATTTATTTAATTTAATATTGTGCAGTATTAGTTTTAAACGTTATAAATGTTTGTAAACAATTTGCATTATGTAATTTTGTGTTTTTTAGCCCTGAAGACTGTTACCGTTGAGTAACCGAAATATATCGGAAATAAAATAATAAAATAAATAAGTAACCGAAATATATCGGAAATAAAATAATAAAATAAACAAGTAATGAAAGCTACAGTCGAGCACGCCCGACCGTAAGATACCATTCAATCAACTTCGTAGTGGCACTAACTAGTACCAACTCGCTCTCACACACATATACAGACACACACACAAAGGCTAAATCGATGCAGACGATATGCTTTAATGTCGCGGGCAACGGAACTATGAAAAACGTTTTCTTTAATAACTTCTGTATTTATTGCCCGATCGGCTTGTAATTTTGGGAATGGGTGCATATTATCAGCGTATTATCACGTGTTCTAAAGTAGAAATCTGTAACCTAAAAACTTTCCTCAATATTCGTAAATTATCGAATTGCGTGGGCGGTGGGCGCGGCACCATCATGCCAAATTTGGTATCCGTAACTGTAATACTTTCATTAATATTCGTAATTTATCTATTTGCGTGAGCGGTGAGCGTGGCACCTCAAATTTGAAATGAACATCATCTGCGCATGATTTATAGGAACCGTCATACTAAATTTGACTGTAACTGTAATACTTTCCTTAATATTCGTAAATTATCGATTTGCGTGGGCGGTGGGCGTGGCACTCCAAATTTGAAATAAACTTGATCTGCGTATGGTATACAGGAACCATCTTGTCAAATTTGGTGTCCCTAGCTTTTGTACTAGCTGAGATCTCGACGTTCATACAGACAGAGGGACAGACGGACATGGCTCAATCGACTCGGCTTTTGATCCTAAGCCAGAATAAATATACTTTATGGGGTCTGCCATGTCTCCTTCTGCCTGTTACATACTTTTGCACAAACTAAGTATACCATTTTTGACCATTTTCAATTGTCGAATGGTATAAAACAAATTGTTTTTTATGTTATTTACATAGAAAATTTGACCTCGAGCCAGCAACAATGGAAATAAACAAGTAAGAAAGCTACAGTCGAGTGTACTCGACTGTAATATACCCTCTACCAAGCTGCTCGTACATCAAAATTATTTGCGGAACAAACAAGTAAGAAAGCTACAGTCGAGTGTGCTCGACTGTAATATACCCGCTACCCAGCTGCTCGTACATAATTTATTTACGAAACAAAAAAACGGCTACAATCATATTTTGACCGTAAAAGGCTGTGGACCTACAATATTTATGCAAAGTCAAAATCTAAAATAAAAAAGAAAAAATTTTTGCACACATTTAATTTTTGATGCGGACGAACTCGAACCCGTAAATGCAGAATAGTACTGTTCGCTTTGCAGTCCACAGCTTAACCCATTTCACCACCGTACACGCACACACTATTCGGCATAATGCTGCATGCAGCGCTGCTGATAGCGCTGCTTCCAGCTATGGAAAACGTTAAGCTGAGTAACTTCTGGGTTTATTATCCGATTGCTACCAAATTTTCAGAGATGATCTGG
Source organism: Zaprionus ghesquierei (assembly GCA_018904095.1). Classification (NCBI taxonomy): domain Eukaryota; kingdom Metazoa; phylum Arthropoda; class Insecta; order Diptera; family Drosophilidae; genus Zaprionus; species Zaprionus ghesquierei. Next base: position 173,727 of record JAEIGP010000043.1, on the reverse strand, counting down.
CTAGCTATAGTTATCATGTAAACCGAAAATGAACAATATGGCATCAAAATTGCGCTTGTAATCAATGTTTTTTCGTTTTACGGGGGCGTGGCCAAAATCCAAAATAAACTTGATCAGCGTGCAATAATAACACATTTTGTCACCAAATTTGGTAGTTCTAGCTCATATAATAGCTGAGATCTAGATTTTCACACGGATGGACAGATCTGAGCCAGAACATAATTTATTAAGGAAAGTTTTACAGTTACTGACACCAAACTTGGCATGATGGTTCCTATAAAACATGCGCAGATGAAATTTATTTTAAATTTGAGGTGCCACGCCCACCGTCCACGCAAATCGATAATTTACGAATATTGAGGAAAGTATTTAGTTTTCAGATTTCTGCTTTAGAACACGTGATAATACGCTGATAATATGCACCCATTCCCAAAATTACAATCCGATCGGGCAATAAATACAGAAGTTATTAAAGGAAACGTTTTTCATAGTTCCGTTGCCCGCGTCATTACAGCATATCGTCTGCATCGTTTTAACCTCTGTGTGTGTGTCTGTATGTGTGTGTGAGAGCAAGTTAGTACTAGTTAGTGCAACTACGAAGTTGATCGAATGGTATCTTCCGGTCGGGCGTGCTCGACTGTAGCTTTCCCTACTCCTTAAATCTAGGTACTTTAAAAAGTTTAAATCTACTGAAAGTCCTTCTGACTATTCTCGTTATATCGTTATTAGAGCTAACTTCTTTGCTCCAAATACACACTGCTACAATGATTACTTGAATCGTTGTCCTCTACAGTTTGCCCAGGACCCTAAGCAATTTTATAACTTTGTTAATTTGACACGTAAAACTAATAGATTTTAATCTCATCTGTTTATACCATTCGACCATTGAAAATGGTCAAAAATGGTATACTAAGTTTTTGCAAATGTTTGTAACAGGCAGAAGAAGGCGTGGCAGACCCCACAATGCGTATATATTCTGACTCAGGATCCCTAGCTGAGTCGATTGAGCCATGTTCGTCTGTCTGTCCGTTTGAACGTCTAGATCTCAGCTATTACAAAAGCTAGAGACACCATATTGCAAATGAAGGTTCCTGTATACCATAGGTAGATCGAGTTTATTTTTAATTTTTGATGCCACACCCACCCCCACGCAAATCGATCATTTTCCATTATCAGAAGAAGTATTGAAGTTACAGCTTTCTGCAATATAAATCTATTCCCCAAATTACCAAAATCCAATCGGACGATAAACACAGAAGTTATCCATGTTTTCCTCGTCGTGACGTCGTCACGATGCTTCGTTTCTGCCGTAGCGGGTGTAAAGCTATGCCGTTTTCACATGTAGATGGCGCTATTCAAAAATAGATCCAATTTAAACAATAGGTGGCGGATAAACTTGTGCAGCGTTTTTTTGATGGAATTAAATGTGTGATAATTTGTTTCGAAACTGGGCGAATGGTATCTTACTGTCGGGCGCGCTCGACTGAACCTTTCTTTACTTGTTTTAAAATAACAAATGTAGGGTATCTTCTTTTATATATACAGATGATTTTTCCTAATATTATTATATTGGTATTATATTAAGTATAAAATAAAACAATAAGACAATTTGTTTACATGAAGGTTACATACAATCCTTATATATTCATCTGCATTACAACTGCTAATGTCTCTTTTTCTAGTCGGAGGGGACCCTGGATGCGGCAAGTTATCATTCGGTTGGGATGGTTCGATGACTAGAAAAGGTGAGAACAATTTGTAGCTTTACAAAACATATTTTTAGTCCCGTTGCTTTTTTTCAGATCAACGATACAAGTTATAAATTTACTGACGCCATTAAAATAATAACGAGGCTGCTATAGGTGTTGGTGCAGCCCGCCTTCTTTACCCTCCCTACCATGATTTCCTCTTGGCGAAATTAATAGGAAATTCCTAAACATATAGGCTGGTATGCAAGCTCGACCCATTTTCATGCAAAGAAACATATTAGTGAATTTAGTTAAACATTATACTCATATACTTCTGTATACTTCCAAGTGAACGCACGCGTTTTTTCTTTGCTCCCCGCATCTTTACCTTTCTTTATTTAACCTGGCGTTTAATTGAATTAAATAAGAGCGCTAATCACTTTTAACACTTTTATAATCAGGAATTCGTTCACTCGCGTGTGCATGCCTAATTAAAACTTACAAATTGTGTTTTGCTTAATTATACCCGCTACTCATAGAGTAGAAGGGTATTATAACTTTGTTCAAACCGAAAATGTATGTAACAGGCAGAAGGAGACACCTCCGACCCCATAAAGTATATATATTCTGGCTCAGGATCAACAGCCGAGTCGATATAGCCATGTCCGTCTGTCCGTCTGTCTGTCCGTGTGAAAATCTAGATCTCAGCTATTATAAGAGCTAGGACTACCAAATTTGGTGACAATATGTGTTATTATTGCACGCTGATCAAGTTTATTTTGGATTTTGGCCACGCCCCTTCCGCCCCCGCAAATCGAAAAAACATTGATAACAAGTGCAATTTTCCATATTCTTCATTTTCGGTTTACATGATATCTATAGCTAGCCAGATGATCTCTGAAAATTTGGTAACAATCGGATAATAAACACAGAAGTTATTCAGCTTAACGTTTTCCACAGCTGTAAGCAGCGCTGCCGGCAGCGCTGCTTGCAGCATTGTGCCGAATCGTGTGTGCGTGTACGGTGGTGAAATGAGTTAAGTTGTGGACTGCAAAACGAACAGTACTATTATGCATTTACGGGTTCGAGTCCCGCCCGCATCAAAAATTAAATGTGTGCAAAAATGTTTTTTTTTTTTTATTTTATATTTTGACTTTGCATAAATATTATAAATCCATAGCCTTTTACGGTCAAAATATGATTGTAGCCGTTTTTTTGTTCCGCAAATAAATTTTGTACAAGCAGCTGGGTAGCGGGTATGTTACAGTCGAACACACTCGACTGTAGCTTTCTTAATTGTTTTGATTTTGGTTTGTACTTTGAACTTGTTTACTGCTTCAACTTATATTTTTAGAACCATTGTTGTTGTTCCTGAGCTAATTTACTTTTTCTCTTTCACCGTGAGAGCACTTTACTATCATTTACTCTCCCATACTTTAATTTACTGTAGTTTTTGTTGTTGTGCGCTGCAACGCTCACTGCCTATTCTTGTTCTTTTTAACTTTGTTGTTGCGTGTGCCTGACTCTCACTCCAATCTATTCTCTCTTTTTGTTTTTACTTGCGGTTGTTGTAAATTTACAGTGGTCATCCCTTACAATGGAAGGAGGGATTGTCTGCTACAAAAAATCTTGCCAAAAGCAGATTACTTCTGCTCAGGCAAGTATTGCATGTTGGATATGCAATAATATTGATAATAAATGTGCTGGCCTTAGCGGCACTACAGCTGATGCCATAGCCAGCCGTAATGGGTTGCATTACTGCTGCGAGGCATGTCGTGAGGTCGGAAACGAATTTGTATCGTTTATGCGGCAGATTAGGACGGGATTCAGGGAGCTGAACAACAGTTTTCGAAAACTGTCCGATCAGTTCTCTGCGCTGAAATTGTTTGTCAATAGCCCTAAGCTATTGGATGAGTCCCCGAAGCGCAAAAAGTCAGCTCCTAAAGAGCAGCCGCCTATTATTGCCTTCCCGCCTCAGAATGCTGACCAACCAGTGACTCCTGTGACACTGCCGCTGCCTATGTTAACTACACCTGTAGGTCGTTATGTTAACTACAACGAGGTCGGCGGTCCAAGAAAAAGTTTTTGCCTCCCTTTTTGAGCTACTTTGATGAAACTTTGTATACATGTTTCTTATTGCTTCCCGCTGTAAATAAGTCGGAACGAGCCGGTACGAACCGATACATCGTATTGATGCCATAGAATCTATCGGTCGTTTTTTGTACCCGCTACTCATTTAGTAGAAGGGTAATTTAACTTTGTTCAAACCGAAAATGTATGTAACATGCAGAAGGAGACACCTCCGACCCCATAAAGTATATATATTCTGGCTGAGGATCAACAGCCGAGTCGATATAGCCATGTCCGTCTGTCTACAACTATAGCTAGCCAGATGATCTCTGAAAATTTGTTAATAATCGGATAATAAACACAGAAGTTATTCAGCTTAACGTTTTCCATAGCTGTAAGCAGCGCTGCTTGCAGCATTGTGCCGAATTGTGTGTGCGTGTACGGTGGTGAAATGGGTTAAGTTGTGGACTGCAAAACGAACAGTACTATTATGCATTTACGGGTTGTAAGTCCATGGCCTTTAACGGTCAAAATATGGTTGTGGCCGTTTTTTATTGTTCCGCAAATAATTTTGATGTACGAGCAGCTGGGTAGCGGGTATATTACAGTCCAGCACAACCTATGCAATATTTTATTTAATTTTCCTGTTACAGTTGTTAACTTTAATTTAATTCATTTCTTTAAATTTGATTTAATTTTATTCTTATTTGTTTTCATTCATTTTATACATTCTTTTTTCTTTATTTCATTTCCTTGTTTTTTTTAAATATTTCTGTAATTTCGTTGAACTCTATAATTTATTTCTGTTTCACTAATTTAATTTCACTCAACTTTTATTGAATGTAACTTTCATTTTCTTGTCTTTCACTCTTAATTTGTTCCTCTTAATTCTGTCATTTCATTTATGTGTGGACAGTGCACTTTAGAGGGTATAATATCTGTATGTATTTGTTGGTATATGTTCACATAAGCAAGTGTAAATAAAAAGAAAATAATAAGTTTACTTACCCAAATCCCAGGCCCAGAGGAATTGTTGTTGGGATTTAATTATATTAATTTAATTGGCTGAAACAAAATAATTTACACTTGTGCCCATATACATACTATATATATATATAGTATATATACCCATATATGGTATATTGCCAACAAACGTGCCTTGACTCATTTAAAAGAGACAAAGGTCACAAAGGGGTACCCAGACTTCCCCGTATGCCTTAATAAACAATAATATCAAAAAAAAAAAAAAAAAAAAAAAAAAAAAAAACTCATTTAAAAATCATCAATAATAACAATAATGATTGGCAGTCGCCCACAAAAATTGTAATGTAGGAAATTAAAAATAAACAAGTAAGAAAGCTACATTCGAGTGTGCTCGACTTAGCGACTTGACGCTGTTATCCAACAACTGCAAAAATTTGCATTGTATGGCATTCTTATTATTTCCTGTACAAATAAAGAATTTGCGCTTCCGGCAGCGCTGCTTAAAGTTATTGAAAACGTTAAGCTGAATAACTTCTGTGTTTATTATCCGATTGTTACCAAATTTTCAGAGATCATCTGGCTAGCTATATTTATCATGTAAACCGAAAATGAACAATATGGCATCAAAATTGCGCTTGTAATCAATTATTTTTCGATTTACAGGGGCGGAAGGGGGCGTGGCCAAATCCAAAATAAACTTGATCAGCGTGCAATAATAACACATACTGTCACCAAATTTGGTAGTTCTAGCTCTTATAATAGCTGAGATCTAAATTTTCCCACGGACAGACAGACGGACAGACAGACAGACGGACATAGCTATATCGACTCGGCTGTTGATACTGAGCCAGAATATATATACTTTATGGGGTTGGAGGTGTCTCCTTCTGCCTGTTACATACATTTTCGGTTTGAACAAAGTTATAATACCCTTCTACTCTATGAGTAGCAGGTATAAAAAGCTGGAGAGTAGTTAAATAATGATAAAAGATTTCCATGAGACTAGGTTAAATAAAATTTAATTTTCTTTATTTTTAAAAAATTATCAACAAGGCAGCATGGCCTTATACACTATCTTTTTTCTTATTATTAAATGAATAAAATTATTAGATTGTTTTGGTAAATACATATAGTTTTCCTTAAGTGAAAATGCAAAAGGTATAATGAAAGGGTAACATTTAAATAAGGGATTTACCATATAGCGCCAAAGGTAAATCATGTTGGGTGGGTACTGAGGCGGGCTACTATACCATCAGCGTTGCCTCATTTCCATTAGATATACTGGCATAGCAGCATTATACACTCATGAGCTCTCAGACTTTTGTTTTTTCTTTTCAATTTTTTTATGCATTAATTATAATTATCTTGTTCATCTACGTAATAGGCACGGGACTATAAATTCAACGTGGCTTTCTGATCGAGTGAGGGCTTTATTATTTGGTCAACGAACCCCCCCAATAAGATTGCAAGCTAGCCGCAACTAGGGTCCGAACTGGCCAACAATTTAGCAAAGATCTCACCACTCAATCAACTAAGAAGTGCATTATATGTTGCGTCAAAATACGAAGAGTGTTGTTTGTTTGCACAGTGGGTTATGAGAGCTGTTTTTTGAGTTGTACATTGGTGTCGTAGTTTAAAATCAGATTTGCGTTATGTTAATTTTGTTTTCAATTTTAGTTTAGTTGTTACCACGTAAACTATTGCATGTTTCTATATTATTGCCACTACATGGAATTCTATATATAACATTATTTTTGTCGAGTGAATTTATTTCGACTTCGTATTATTGTTAAAATGATTTAGTGTGTAGAAAGGTTTATGTGCTATCTGTATTTCTGAATTATTGTAACAGTCAGACCTCATTAATCTCTCTGATAATGCTGGTACATAGACCAGAGATTTATATGTTTTTGGTTGTCTTGTTTTATTTTCTTTTGGTGTTTCTTTATATTTTTTTATAAGTTGTTTTATTAGTGCTTTTGGAAAGTCGTTGTCCATACGTATTTTTGTTATTTCTTTTTAATTTCTTTATGGTACATTTTGTCCGATATGTCTAAGATTCGTTTTATACAGCCTCTTGCTGTATTCAAAATCATTGTCTTTGGATGTCTTAAATTATAGTTAATAAGTCTTCCAGATGCCATCGGTTTCTTATACCATTTAAGTTTTAATTTGATTCGTTGTTTCGTTGTAGTTTGTGATCGCAAACAAGTCGACGACTACTAAAGTCGTGGTTTCGTTTTTTATTTGTCCAAGGTGTTTGTCAATAAATTTTCCATGACAATGTCTGCAATTATGAGTGAAACTGGAGACCCTATTGGCATCCCTTTCAACTGTGAGTAAATCGTATCCTCGTATTTTAAATACCTGTTCTCCATAATGCAGAACTTAACTATCTCTAGGAAAGTTTGCTTAAATATTTCAGTGTGTTGTTGTATTTTTGTCCATTTTGACTTTATGGTTGTTAAAGCTAAGTCTAAAGGTATACTAGGGAACAGTGATATTACGTCAAAAGAGACTAGTATTTCGTTATCGTTAATGATTTCGTCATTTATCTTGTTTTGAACTCTAATGCGTTTCTTATGTTTAATTTCGATTCGGTTGTCAGTTTTTGAGGATTGAAGTAATGAATTTGCATAAGGCGTAAGAGGGGGATCCTATTGAGGAACATATTGGTCTGAGTGATGTCCCTTCCCAGGGGAATAACTAAACTAAAATTGAAAACAGGATCAACACAACACAAATCTGATTTTAAGCTACAACACCAATGTAGAACACAAAAAACAGCTCTCATAACCCACTGTGCAAACAAACAACACTCTCCGAATTTTGACGCAACAACAATACGAAGAACAACACTAAACGTTACACTCTCTAAATGCTACACATAATAAACACACCAACACAATATAGATTGAACTACAAAACAGCCACAGAAAATTGCGCTCACATATATAGACATATACCTAAAAAGCCAGTTAAGAACTCCGCGCCCGCAAGAGCAGTCGTGTAATTAGAAATGTATGTAATTTATTTAATTTAATATTGTGCAGTATTAGTTTTAAACGTTATAAATGTTTGTAAACAATTTGCATTATGTAATTTTGTGTTTTTTAGCCCTGAAGACTGTTACCGTTGAGTAACCGAAATATATCGGAAATAAAATAATAAAATAAATAAGTAACCGAAATATATCGGAAATAAAATAATAAAATAAACAAGTAATGAAAGCTACAGTCGAGCACGCCCGACCGTAAGATACCATTCAATCAACTTCGTAGTGGCACTAACTAGTACCAACTCGCTCTCACACACATATACAGACACACACACAAAGGCTAAATCGATGCAGACGATATGCTTTAATGTCGCGGGCAACGGAACTATGAAAAACGTTTTCTTTAATAACTTCTGTATTTATTGCCCGATCGGCTTGTAATTTTGGGAATGGGTGCATATTATCAGCGTATTATCACGTGTTCTAAAGTAGAAATCTGTAACCTAAAAACTTTCCTCAATATTCGTAAATTATCGAATTGCGTGGGCGGTGGGCGCGGCACCATCATGCCAAATTTGGTATCCGTAACTGTAATACTTTCATTAATATTCGTAATTTATCTATTTGCGTGAGCGGTGAGCGTGGCACCTCAAATTTGAAATGAACATCATCTGCGCATGATTTATAGGAACCGTCATACTAAATTTGACTGTAACTGTAATACTTTCCTTAATATTCGTAAATTATCGATTTGCGTGGGCGGTGGGCGTGGCACTCCAAATTTGAAATAAACTTGATCTGCGTATGGTATACAGGAACCATCTTGTCAAATTTGGTGTCCCTAGCTTTTGTACTAGCTGAGATCTCGACGTTCATACAGACAGAGGGACAGACGGACATGGCTCAATCGACTCGGCTTTTGATCCTAAGCCAGAATAAATATACTTTATGGGGTCTGCCATGTCTCCTTCTGCCTGTTACATACTTTTGCACAAACTAAGTATACCATTTTTGACCATTTTCAATTGTCGAATGGTATAAAACAAATTGTTTTTTATGTTATTTACATAGAAAATTTGACCTCGAGCCAGCAACAATGGAAATAAACAAGTAAGAAAGCTACAGTCGAGTGTACTCGACTGTAATATACCCTCTACCAAGCTGCTCGTACATCAAAATTATTTGCGGAACAAACAAGTAAGAAAACTACAGTCGAGTGTGCTCGACTGTAATATACCCGCTACCCAGCTGCTCGTACATAATTTATTTACGAAACAAAAAAACGGCTACAATCATATTTTGACCGTAAAAGGCTGTGGACCTACAATATTTATGCAAAGTCAAAATCTAAAATAAAAAAGAAAAAATTTTTGCACACATTTAATTTTTGATGCGGACGAACTCGAACCCGTAAATGCAGAATAGTACTGTTCGCTTTGCAGTCCACAGCTTAACCCATTTCACACACTATTCGGCATAATGCTGCATGCAGCGCTGCTGATAGCGCTGCTTCCAGCTATGGAAAACGTTAAGCTGAGTAACTTCTGGGTTTATTATCCGATTGCTACCAAATTTTCAGAGATGATCTGGCTAGCTATAGTTATCATGTAAACCGAAAATGAACAATATGGCATCAAAATTGCGCTTGTAATCAATGTTTTTTCGTTTTACGGGGGCGTGGCCAAAATCCAAAATAAACTTGATCAGCGTGCAATAATAACACATTTTGTCACCAAATTTGGTAGTTCTAGCTCATATAATAGCTGAGATCTAGATTTTCACACGGATGGACAGATCTGAGCCAGAACATAATTTATTAAGGAAAGTTTTACAGTTACTGACACCAAACTTGGCATGATGGTTCCTATAAAACATGCGCAGATGAAATTTATTTTAAATTTGAGGTGCCACGCCCACCGTCCACGCAAATCGATAATTTACGAATATTGAGGAAAGTATTTAGTTTTCAGATTTCTGCTTTAGAACACGTGATAATACGCTGATAATATGCACCCATTCCCAAAATTACAATCCGATCGGGCAATAAATACAGAAGTTATTAAAGGAAACGTTTTTCATAGTTCCGTTGCCCGCGTCATTACAGCATATCGTCTGCATCGTTTTAACCTCTGTGTGTGTGTCTGTATGTGTGTGTGAGAGCAAGTTAGTACTAGTTAGTGCAACTACGAAGTTGATCGAATGGTATCTTCCGGTCGGGCGTGCTCGACTGTAGCTTTCCTACTCCTTAAATCTAGGTACTTTAAAAAGTTTAAATCTACTGAAAGTCCTTCTGACTATTCTCGTTATATCGTTATTAGAGCTAACTTCTTTGCTCCAAATACACACTGCTACAATGATTACTTGAATCGTTGTCCTCTACAGTTTGCCCAGGACCCTAAGCAATTTTATAACTTTGTTAATTTGACACGTAAAACTAATAGATTTTAATCTCATCTGCTTATACCATTCGACCATTGAAAATGGTCAAAAATGGTATACTAAGTTTTTGCAAATGTTTGTAACAGGCAGAAGAAGGCGTGGCAGACCCCACAATGCGTATATATTCTGACTCAGGATCCCTAGCTGAGTCGATTGAGCCATGTTCGTCTGTCTGTCCGTTTGAACGTCTAGATCTCAGCTATTACAAAAGCTAGAGACACCATATTGCAAATGAAGGTTCCTGTATACCATAGGTAGATCGAGTTTATTTTTAATTTTTGATGCCACACCCACCCCCCACGCAAATCGATCATTTTCCATTATCAGAAGAAGTATTGAAGTTACAGCTTTCTGCAATATAAATCTATTCCCCAAATTACCAAAATCCAATCGGACGATAAACACAGAAGTTATCCATGTTTTCCTCGTCGTGACGTCGTCACGATGCTTCGTTTCAGCCGTAGCGGGTGTAAAGCTATGCCGTTTTCACATGTAGATGGCGCTATTCAAAAATAGATCCAATTTAAACAATAGGTGGCGGATAAACTTGTGCAGCGTTTTTTTGATGGAATTAAATGTGTGATAATTTGTTTAGAAACTGGGCGAATGGTATCTTACTGTCGGGCGCGCTCGACTGAACCTTTCTTTACTTGTTTTAAAATAACAAATGTAAGGTATCTTCTTTTATATATACAGATGATTTTTCCTAATATTATTATATTGGTATTATATTAAGTATAAAATAAAACAATAAGACAATATGTTTACATGAAGGTTACATACAATCCTTATATATTCATCTGCATTACAACTGCTAATGTCTCTTTTTCTAGTCGGAGGGGACCCTGGATGCGGCAAGTTATCATTCGGTTGGGATGGTTCGATGACTAGAAAAGGTGATAAGATGTATAGAGAACAATTTGTAGCTTTACAAAACATATTTTTAGTCCCGTTGCTTTTTTTCAGATCAACGATACAAGTTATAAATTTACTGACGCCATTAAAATAATAACGAGGCTGCTATAGGTGTTGGTGCAGCCCGCCTTCTTTACCCTCCCCACCATGATTTCCTCTTGGCGAAATTAATAGGAAATTCCTAAACATATAGGCTGGTATGTAAGCTCGACCCATTTTCATGCAAAGAAACATATTAGTGAATTTAGTTAAACATTATACTCATATACTTCTGTATACTTCCAAGTGAACGCACGCGTTTTTTCTTTGCTCCCCGGATCTTTAACTTTCTTTATTTAACCCGGCGTTTAATTGAATTAAATAAGAGCGCTAATCACTTTTAACACTTTTATAATCAGGAATTAATAATAATTAAAACTAACAAATTGTGTTTTGCCTAATTTTTATTTTGTTGTACTTTGAACTTGTTTACTGCTTCAACTTATATTTTTAAAACCATTGTTGTTGTTCCTGAGCTAATTTACTTTTTCTCTTTCACCGTGAGAGCACTTTACTATCATTTACTCTCCCATACTTTAATTTACTGTAGTTTTTGTTGTTGTGCGCTGCAACGCTCACTCCCTATTCTTGTTCTTTTTAACTTTGTTGTTGCGTGTGCCTGACTCTCACTCCAATCTATTCTCTCTTTTTGTTTTTACTTGCGGTTGTTGTAAATTTACAGTGGTCATCCCTTACAATGGAAGGAGGGATTGTCTGCTACAAAAAATCTTGCCAAAAGCAGATTACTTCTGCTCAGGCAAGTATTGCATGTTGGATATGCAATAATATTGATAATAAATGTGCTGGCCTTAGCGGCACTACAGCTGATGCCATAGCCAGCCGTAATGGGTTGCATTACTGCTGCGAGGCATGTCGTGAGGTCGAAAACGAATTTGTATCGTTTATGCGACAGATTAGGACGGGATTCAGGGAGCTGAACAACAGTTTTCGAAAACTGTCCGATCAGTTCTCTGCGCTGAAATTGTTTGTCAATAGCCCTAAGCTATTGGATGAGTCCCCGAAGCGCAAAAAGTCAGCTCCTAAAGAGCAGCCGCCTATTATTGCCCTCCCGCCTCAGAATGCTGACCAACCAGTGACTCCTGTGACACTGCCGCTGCCTATGTTAACTACACCTGTAGGTCGTTATGTTAACTACAACGAGGTCGGCGGCTCAAAAAGTTTCGGCACCCGAAATTGTCACTGTGGAGTATTACGCCTCTCTCCGATTTGTCCGGTGCGATCTCATTACCTGTGAGATCGTTAAATTTAGGAACTCAGGAAATAGTTCCACAGGCAGCAGCGTCTTCCGGATTACCGGTTTCAAACGTACCCATTAATATCATATCAGTGGGTCGTAAGGCTGTGACAAGAATCCCACCAAAGAAACAAATATCTGTTTCGAGGCTTGCCCCTGATCTAATATCAGATGATGTCATGGCTTTTATTCAAGCCAAAACTCAAGCCGACATAATGGTGGAAAAATTTAGATTCTCGTACGAAAGGGATATTTCATCCTTTAAAATAAGTGTCCCTAATGATTTCTTTGACCTTATATGCTCGTCTGAATTCTGGCCTGATCATATTATGGTTAAAGAATTCGAGGCTAAAAAGAGAAAAAATCGGCAACCGATTACTCTTTCAGTCCCAAATCAGACCATTACAACAAAGACAAATAAAATAACAATAAACTAATTACTTCACTTTCCTTAACCTATCAACTAAAAAAAAACAAAACTAACTTCCTTATTTCGAAATAGTTTTCATTTGCTTACCAGGTGCTTGTGTTTACTGTGACTTGGTTGAAGCCGGAGATTTTAAGCTCCGAAGTTCTTTCAAGTCGGTACACAACGTATAGACTTGACCGACCTGGCCGCCGGGGTGGCGGGGTTTTGATTGTAGTCGACTCTGCTATCACGTCGGATAAGATAGTGCCGGACGTTCAATATGATATTGAATTTATTTGTGTAAAATTACATTTTCGCAGCTCTTGCGCCTATATAACTTGCTCGTATGTTCCTCCGTCGTCTGATAATTCTGTCTTCAATCAACTTTTGTATAATTATATAATTAAGTCTATTTACAACCTGCTATCAAACAGCGATCAACTTATAGTCCTTGGTGACTTTAATATACCTGCTTATTGCTGGACACCTAGTGATGAGGAACATTTTTTATTGCCCTCAAAACAGCATGACCTTTTTGATGATTTACAAGACATTTCAATGTCTTAGGTTAATCATGTCGTAAATTCCTTAAATCGAACACTTGATTTGTGTTACGATTCTGATCATTCTAAGGTAACTCTGACTAGAGTCCACCCCTTGACCCAACCGGAAGATCACTACCATCCAACGTTTGAAGTTGTTTTCGAATTTGGTTCGAATGTGCTGGGTAGTGTGAGAGTGCCATGTAAACGTGTTCGCTGCTTTCGTAATGCAGATTTCTCCAATAACTTGATCTCATGTTGCGACTTGTCCGATGTTTATTCGTGTACTGATATGGCTGACGCCATTAGTATTTTTTACGATGCCTTAAATGTATTTTTTGATAATTGTGTTCCTCGTGTTTATCGAATGACTTCAAGTCAGCCTCCGTGGTTTACTAAAGAATTGTAAAGTTTAAACAAGTAAGAAAGCTACAGTCGAGTGTGCTCGACTGTAATATACCCGCTACCCAGCCGTTCGTACATCATTTATTTGCGGAACAAAAAAAAAAACGGCTACAATCATATTTTGACCGTAAAAGGCCATGGACTTACAATATTTATGCAAAGTCAAAATCTAAAAAAAAAAAAAAAACATTTTTGCACACATTTAATTTTTGATGCGGGCGGGACTCGAACCCGTAAATGCATAATAGCACTCTTCGTTTTGCAGTCCACAACTTAACCCATTTCACCACCGTACACGCACACACGATTCGCCACAATGCTGCAAGCAGAGCTGCTGGTTTATTATCCGATTGTTACCAAATTTTCAGAGATCATCTGGCCAGCTACAATTATCATGTAAACCGAAAATGAACAATATGAACATATTGCGCTTGTAATCAATGTTTTTTCGATTTACGGGGGCGTGGCCAAAATCCAAAATAAACTTGATCAGCGTGCAATAATAACACATATTGTCATCAAATTTGGTAGTCCTAGCTCTTATAATAGCTGAGATCTAGATTTTCACACGGACAGACAGACGGACAGACGGACATGGCTATATCGACTCGGCTGTTGATCCTGAGCCAGAATATATATACTTTATGGGGTCGGAGGTGTCTCCTTCTGCCTGTTACATACATTTTCGGTTTGAACAAAGTTATAATACCCTTCTACTCTATGAGTAGCGAGTATAAAAATTAAAGTATAAGTTCTTAAAAAAAAAAAAAAATCTTAAGCGGCATGAATTGGTAATCGAATCACGGGCCTGTCGGCTCAGGAGTTCATTGCTTTATCACTAAGCTACTAACGCTGTTATCCAACAACAGCAAAAATTTGCATTGTATGGCATTCTTATTATTTCCTGTACAAATAAAGAATTTGCGCTGCCGGAAGCGCGGTTCACAGCTAGGGAAAACGTTAAACTGAATAGCTTCTTTGTTTATTATCCGATTGCTACCAAATTTTTAGAGATCATTTGGGTAGCTAAAGTTATCACGTAAACCGAAAATTAACAATATGGCATCAAAATTGCACTTGTAATCATTTTTTTTCGATTTACAAGGGCGGAAGGGGGCGTGGCCAAAATCCAAAATAAACTTGATCAGCGTGCAATAATAACACATTATGTCACCAAATTTGGTAATTTTAGCTCTTATAATAGCTGAGATCTAGATTTTCACACGGACAGACAGACGGACAGACAGACAGACGGACAGACGGACATGGCTATATCGACTCGGCTGTTGATCCTGAGCCAGAATATATATACTTTATGGGGTCGGAGGTGTCTCCTTCTGCCTGTTACATACATTTTCGGTTTGAACAAAGTTATAATACCCTTCCACTCTATGAGTAGCGGGTATAAAAATTAAAGTATAAGTTCTTAAAAAAAAAAAAAAAAAGCTTAAGCGGCATGAATTGGTAATCGAATCACGGGCCTGTCGGCTCAGGAGTTCATTGCTTTATCACTAAGCTACTAACGCTGTTATCCAACAACAGCAAAAATTTGCATTGTATGGCATTCTTATTATTTCCTGTACAAATAAAGAATTTGCGCTGCCGGAAGCGCGGTTTACAGCTAGGGAAAACGTTAAACTGAATAGCTTCTTTGTTTATTATCCGATTGTTACCAAATTTTCAGAGATCATCAGGCTAGCTATAACTATCATATGGAACAATATGGCATCAAAATTGCGCTTGTAATCAATTTTTTTCGATTTACAGGGGCGGACATGGCTATATCGACTTTGCTGTTGATACTGAGCCAGAATATATATACTTTATGGGGTTGGAGGTGTCTCCTTCTCCCTGTTACATACATTTTCGGTTTGAACAAAGTTATAATACCCTTCTACTCTATGAGTAGCGGCTATAAAAATCGAAAGTCTAAACTCTATAAGAAATATAGAGCAGGTCATTCTTCGTCCGCCTTCTCTCGTTATCTTATTGCTCGGTCAAACTTTATCGTACTGAGCGCTGCTTGTTACAATAACAATTTGATTCGCTGCAGGATTTAGTTCCAGCAGAATCCTAAACAGTTTTATAGTTTCGTTAAAATGAAGCGTAAATCTAATATCACTCCTTCTAATTTATCGTTTAATAAGGATGATGCTAATAATGATCAGGCCATTGCCAATTTGTTTGCGAAGTTCTTTTGAAAATTTACACAGTCCTCTCATACATACCTATATACCATTCCTAGCTCGAATGGAATTTCCACCCCTGTCCTTCATGAGAATAGTCTCTATAGGGATCTGTCTGGTAAAACCTGTTTTTAATCCAGGTCCTGAGGGAATTCCCGGTTGCGTACTTCGTTACTGCGCCAATTCATTAACTAAGCCTTTGCACAAACTATTTTCACTGTCCTTAAACAATTCCCCTTTTCCCTTGATTTGGAAGGAATCATTTATAATTCCTCTTCATAAAAAAGGCAGTAAGTCTGATGCAAACAATTATAGAGGTGTCTCTAAATTGCCGGCTATACCTAAACTCTTTGAGTATGTTTTGACTCCGTACTTGCAACATTATTGCAGATCTCTCATGTCTCCTAGTCAGCATGGATTCGTGAAACGTCGTTCAACTTCGACAAATTTGTTTGAGCTGATATTTTTTATAATTAACGGTTTTGGGAAAAATCTACAGACTGATGTCATTTATACTGATTTCAGTAAAGCTTTTGACTCAGTAAACCACTCCCTTCGTGCACTCAAACTTAACCTTCTGGGCTTTACACCAAAATTCCTTAGTTGGATCGTTAGTTATCTAACCAACCGAACGCAAAGAGTCTCATTCAAAAATGCTCTTTCTAGCCCACTTTATGTCACCTCTGGTGTTCCTCAAGGAAGCCATCTGGGACCCTTCTTTTCACTCTTTTTATTAATGATCTACCTTTGGTCATACGTAACTCGCGTACTCTTATGTATGCAGACGATGTTAAGCTATGCTATCAATTTAAAGATGTCTCTTGTCACTCTTTTCTTCAAGACGACCTTGACCGTTTTCATAGTTGGTGCAGTGCAAACCAATTAAACTTGAGCATGGCTAAATGCAAACTAACGACTTTCACTCGGGCCAGTCTCAAGTACGCCTCATACACTCTTTGTGGTTGCCCCCTGGATAGAATTACCTTGGCTGATGATCTGGGCGTCCGATTTGATCGCAAACTTAAATTTAATGATCACATTATTTCTATGGTCAATAAGGCCATGGGTGTTCTGGGCTTTATAAAGCGGTGGTCTAAGCAATTCAACGACTCTAAACTCTATATCTCTCTTGTGCGTCCTATTCTTGAGTATGGTTCATGTGTTTGGTGTCCTCAGTATTCAGTTTACAAGGACCGCATTGAATCTGTACAAAAGAATTTTTTAGTTTTTGCCCTACGAAGCCTTAATTGGGATGCAAACTTAAGATTACCTTCTTACTCTCTTATTAAATCTTCCGTCTTTTGCCAATCGTAGAACCATGCTTGGTGTACTGTTTATAAATAACCTTATTCAAGGTGACATTGATAGTGAAAACTTGGTTAGCCAGTTATACTTCTCTGTCCCCTTTAGAAACTCTCGTAACTTCCTACCTCTAACACTTTCTCACTGTAGGTAAAAAATCTTTAATTCTTTCTCATCTGTTTAGAAATTAGTCCTTACTAATGTATTTTCCTCTTTTCCTCGTTTATCTTTTTTCTATCCATGAACTATATATCTTAACTCACTTTCTTAAGTTGGATTTTCTTTTACGCTTCCTCCGGTCGATGTAGCGTACTAACAACTAACACCTAACACTAACAACTAACACCTAACACTAACAACTAACACCTAACAATCTTTTCTGATCTGATTGTCTTTTTTCTGGGTTTTTCCGAATCCTTTTGCAACAAATGTTGGATCATTTTAAATAAATAAAATTTTTAATTATTCTTTTGTTCACCCAGACTAGTCGTTAAATTTTTGTTTTAAATTGTAATTATTTACTTCACTTAATCTTAAAGATAATTTAACTTAATTATATGAAATTTTTTTAAATTTAATATAAAATCTTTTAAAATTTTGTGTCGACTGCCATTAGTTGACGTTAAAAAAATAAAATAAAAATTATAAAAATAATTCATTTTTTTAGAACCATGTTAAATAGTGTTTAATTGTTTTAGAATGATGCTATGGGGGGGAGGGGGTAGTGCAATAGTCTGTTGCAACATAATAGTATAGTTTAATAGTTAATAAAACTAAATTTTCTTTCTTTCAATTCAATTTAGTGTTTCATTTTCAATTGGGATATATCGTTTCCATTTTTCTTTTTTGATAAAAAAATTTCAAAAATAGGGTAAGAAAATGTATCATAGATCATTTTATTTTCTTTGGTTTTTCTTTTCTTTGTGCTTTAAGATTTCAGCATTTTTTATACCATTCGACCATTGAAAATGGTCAAAAATGGTATACTAAGTTTGTGAAAAAGTATGTAACGGGCAGAAGGGGGCGTGGGTGACACCACAAAGTATATATTCTGACTCAGGATCACTAGCTGAGTCGATTAAGCCATTTGCGATCGTCTGTCCGTCTGACCGTCTGTTTGTCTGTCCGTCTGTATGAACGCCTATATCTCAGAAACTAAAAAAGCTAGAGCCACCAAATTTGATGACAACACTCATGTAATCAAATCGATAAATCGTATAGCAATCGCAATAATAAAGCTACAGTATTCAGCTTTGGTGTGAATGATAACTATCACCACCTAAACGATCGAGGTAGATCAAGGGTAGTGAAGAATGTTGCCTTGCGCAGATTCGCTAGAATCATGGGGACGCTAGGCATAGGGTAACGGTCTGGGATAGTGCGCTCATTTAGCGTTCTGAAGTTTATCACCAATCTCTTTTTCGGGTTACCGAAAACGTCAGTGCCTTTTTTGTCAACAACTTACGTCGGGCTGTTATAGGGTGACCTTGATGGCCTGATAATGCCATCCTTTAGCAATTGTTTGACTTCGTTGTTCACGAAGTCAGAAACACTCATGAGGATTTGGTAAACTCTTGAGTACACTGGTTCGTTATTTACTGTACGAATTGTGGTGACAAAGTGTGGGTTTCTTCCTAGCCCTGTTCTTCCTTGTTGTCTTTTCCCTGTCTAACCTGGAAGCGGCCCTTGCCGTTTCCAGTCGTTTGTGCACGTTCCTCTACGGCCTTGGCGTAGGAAGTTGAGAACATGCTCCTCTCAATGAGGCCCGAAGTGAAAGCATGCAGGGCATCGGCTCTAACTTCCGCGTTGAGCAAGTCAGCTCCCTCTTGCTCGTGTGTCTTTACAATCTTGTTGGTGACGAGCGTCAACTTTTTCTCGACTTTGTCATAGAACTGCATCAATGGTAGGTTACCTTGCCTGACCATCTCCAATCCTTGCCTCAGTAGTCGTAGGGATGTCTTGTCCGAATACGTGCAGTCTAACCTGGTCAAAATGGTATCGAAATTCAGTACAGTATTGTGAGACACGAGTAAGGCTCCAGCTGCGCCTCGAATTTTATTTCGTAGGATAGCAAAAGCTCGGTAGTGCGCACTGCTGCCGTTATAAGGCTTGAATAGGTCATAAGCGTATATGGCCAATTCCCTCCAGGCCACATACTTATCTTGGGTGCTAGAGAACTCTGGCACGGACTTGATTATGTCTAGTAGTAAGTCACACCTAACCTCAGGTTTCACAGTAACCTTTTCGTACGTGATGATTTGCGGTGCTTCCACCTGCAAACTTTGTACCCGAGCAGCTAGGGAGTTTATTTGTGTTTGAGACTGGGACTATTGTTGTGCCAATGCCTGTCTGACGGCATTGTCGACAAGTGCTTGGATCTGAGCTGGGTCCATGATGCTGTTTATGGGGGGACTAGCTAAGGGCTGATCTACTATCGGGCTTGCTTGTTCCTCCTCCCCACTGACCTCACTTTCGTATTCAACCTTTACGTTTCTATATGTACCCGCCCAACTCATTGGTTGGTTGACACAACACAAATATATATGTTCGCCGAGCATAAACGATCGCGATTGATCGGCTTATTAAATATGGCAGGAAAAGGTATGCAATATAATAAGTTTTTATTAGGTATGCAACGAAAATTTATTCTGCCGAAAATATGCAATGCTTTTAAGATTGATTTTCATAACGCACAACTATTACGTGTTGCATACGGACGTTCGCGATTAAAGGTCTTCTTGTAGTGAAATATCAACAACTCTTCCAATCTTACTGTGCACGCGCACAAGTTCTATTTTTAGCCACTGCACAGCGGTGGTGACAGACATTTGCGGTACTTATCATAGATAAGCTCAACCGAAACGACGCTTTGTACGCCCCTCGCCTGCGCCCTGCACAAGCGTGAGGCTGATATTGTGTGATCTTCGCTTACTATCTCTCGAGCTAGCGAAGTTGTTTACATTGCGTTATTTAGGAATAAATAATATCAATTGTAATAATGGATAATAAAACAGTGACTCACTCCCTATCTAGAGAAAGACTAGAGGAGAAGAGAAAAGTAGCCGGAGCAAGCTCTGCAACAATTCGCACACTGATATCAAACGGCGCAACAACATCAAATGATATCTTACCGCCGCAAGCGATGTACACTCTTCCATCGATAACAACTAGTAGTAACACCAATGTTACCTACACCATAACTACGACCCAAGCTAACTGTTCGACTACAAGCTCACATACTATGGTAGCAGCAGTAAGTTCCTATAGGTCCACAACAACATCTCTTGGAACACCTACGATTTCTGAATCAGCACCTCCCATCGCTCAAACAGCGAATGATACGAACAAGTGCTCGTACCCGAGGGCAGAAAACGTAAGGGAAACACAATTAGGTTTCAAAAAGTTCAGAAAACTAAGAAGCAGGCTTCGCAGCCGCAGAAGATGCCATCTAATGTTGAGACACCCCAAGACCAGGCAAAACCTGTTTTTCGTCAATCTAAAATACGGCTTAAAAACTTCTGAAGTTCTAAAGGTAAAACAACTTGGAAGACACAGAGTCACCATAGAACGAGCTCGTCGCAAGAAAGAAGTACTCCAATGTCTGAGATGCCACATTTTTGGGCACTCCAAAAACTATTGTCTCCAGGATGGTAAGTGGTAAGTGTGCTGGTAAGTGTGCTGGGCCCCACGCAACTGGCTCCACGCTATGCACGAGTAACAATTATTTGTGCATCAACTGCGGTGGCGATCATGCTTCAATGGACAAAAACTGCCATGTCAGAATTGGAAATGGAAAGAAGCTTAAGCCAAACCCAAGGCTCCCTACTTTTGTTGCTCAAGCAACACTGTAAGCTCTAAAAAAGGTGAAAGCTGTACTCACGGATTCATTCCGGCTGAGGCCATCAGAAGTAATATTTCATACGCCGATATTGCACGGCCCAAAGGTCCTCAATTTGGATCATTTGCAACTCGCCAACACCACAGTGAACTAGACTCACCTCAAGACTTAGGCCTTGGAAAGAAGTTTTGGGCGCTGGAAAGCGCCATCTGGGATATAAACTCGAGAATGGACAAAATGTTCAAACTAATAGAGGAGACTGTGGAATCTAATAAGGCTTTTAGAGAACTAGTTCAGATCCTCATATCACGGACGTCAAAATGACCCTACCAATAATAAAAATCGGATTGTGGAATACTCGAGGACTAGCGAGGAACTCTGAGGAGCTTCAGCTTTTTCTAAGAATGCAAAATATTGATGTCATGCTTACCACTGAAACACACGTGCGGGAAGGACAGCGCATCTCTCTATCTAGTTACTCCACCTACCACGCCGTCCACCCCAGTGGAAACAGCAGAGGTAGAGCCACTGTCATAGTGCGCTCCTCCTTGAATCATTGTCCCCAACCTCCAATCTCAACGAACGACCGGCAGGTAGCGAGTGTGCAGCTACAGACTTCAGAGGGAACAGTTACTTTAGCATCGTTTTATCTCCCACCCAGCGAGCGTTTGATAAAAGCTAATATTGAGTCACTTTTTGTAACACTTGGTGACAAATTTATAGCAGATGGAGACTACAATGCCAAACATCGTTGGTGGGGAAACTCAAGAGCCTGCGCTAGAAGCAAACTCATACAGGATGTAGTCGCAAATGGCCTCTACCAAATTTTGGCAACTGGAGAGCCAACATTTTTCTCCTCCAACACACAGGTAGCTCCATCTGCATTAGATTTTTTGTAACCAAAGGCTACTCCATGAACAGATTCAACATCCGAACTCTGCACGACCTGTCATCAGACCACACCCCTCTTCTGGTTGATCTACATGCCATGCCACTGAAGAAGCCTCTACGCTCCCGTTTCCTAGCTCCTGGTACTCATGTCGAGACTTTTAAGGATCACCTGTCTGAACTAATCAACTTAAACATGGAAATTCAAGGTACAGAAGGTATTGACAACGCCATAAGCTCATTTATGGAAAAACTGATAGAAGCAGCAGCACATGCTGCACCAAGTACTTCACGCAATGCGCAAGCCCTTGTTCAGCCGTTCCTACCTTCTGCAATAGTTGACCTCCTTCGCCTCAAACGGAAAGTAAGAAGGGAGTTTGCAATGACAGGAGATTTCCGAATCCAGCAGATCTACAGAAGGCTATCTAATCGGCTCCATAAAGTGCTGACCCAAAGAAAACAGCATCAGATAGACAACCTTTTGGAGAACATGGGCACCGATGCCTCCTCACAATTCTCTCTGTGGAGAATCACGAAAAGGTTCAAGTTCCAGGCTTCTCAGAAATCCGCTATAACGAGCCCATCTGGCGGTTGGTGCCGCACATCACAGGACAAAGCAGAAGTGTTTGCAAGCAACTTGGAGGAAAGATTTAAGCGTCTCGCATTTGCCGATGCGAATCATTGCCGTTTGGTTGCGGAGTCTCTTGAAACGCCATTTCAAATGACACTGCCCGCGGGTCATGACCTTCTCGACAACAGAACGATAAAAATCCTACCTGATCAAGCTCTGCGATTTCTGGTACTCATTTTTAACAGCGCTTTACTTGAGGGTTATTTTCCAAAGGTCTGGAAGTCTGCAAACATAATCCTGATACTGAAACAAGGGAAAAAGCCAACAGAGGTAGACTTGTATAGGCTAATCAGCCTCCTTCCCTCCCTTGGTAAAATTATGGAAAGGATAATTCTTAACAGAATGCGTGACGTTGAGCCTGTAGTATTGGCGATACCTGAGTTCCAATTCGGGTTCCGGACTCAACATGGAACACCCGAGCAACTACATAGGGTTGTCAACTTTGCGCTTGAAGCCCTAGAAAGGAAAGAGTATGCAGTAGCAGCCTTTCTAGACATTCAACAAGCTTTTGATAAAGTGTGGCATCCTGGTCTTCTACATAAAGCAAAGAAAATATTAACACCCCAACTATACCAGCTTGTGATGAGCTTTTTGTTAGGACGTACTTTCCGTGTGACGACCGATGGATGCACTTCTTCTGTTAAAGTGATCGAAGCTAGAGTACATCAAGGAAGCGTGTTGGGCCCTACTCTATACTCCATCTTCGCCGCGGACATACCCATCCAGACAGCAGTCACAGGATAGGATCGTAAAGATGTGCTGATTGCAACATATGCTGACGACACCGCGGTTCTGACAAAAAGCAACAGCATTATCGAGGCCTCGGACGCACTGCAAGAGTACCTGGACGCATTTCAGAATTGGGCAGAGTTGTGGAACGTCTGCATCAATGCCGACAAATGTGCAAACGTCACCTTCACAAATCGATTGAGTAGTTGCCGTTGTTTCTCACTTAAAGGAAGAGTGCTTGACCACAAGTCATCATGCAAATATCTTGGAGTGATTTTAGATAGAAGATTAACCTTCGGAAGGCATGTTACGGCGATACAGCAGTCCTTTAAAACTAAGGTCTCTAAAATGGCCTGGTTAATTTCTGCCCGCAACAAACTTTCCCTCGCCAACAAGGTTAAAATATACAAGAGCATATTAGCTCCTGGTCTATTCTATGCCATGCAGGTGTATGGTTCGCTGCCAAAACGCACCTGAACAAAATTCGGGTTCTTCAGACAAAAACTCTGAGGAAGATCACAGGCGCTCCTTGGTACATGAGGACCAGAGATATTGAACGTGATCTAAAGAAGCCGAAAATTGGAGACAGGATTCGGGAGTTAGCAAAAAAGTACAATGACAGACTAGAATCTCATCCTAATAGTCTAGCTAGACGACTAATTATCGCAGCCCAAAGCCATCGGACAAGAACGAGAAGAAGACTGAAACGCCACCACCCTCAAGACCTGATCGACCGGGACTTGACATGAACTCTACTTAATTAAAAATTTCTAACTACTATAATGTAATCATTCCATTTCCTTAATACTCAAAATTATATAACCTTTGTAAATAACTTAGATATTAAGAATCGTTTAAATTTATACCGATTAGATTAAGTTGTCCAAGAAGGGTAATAGTACGCTAGTCAAGTTAAATAATTTCGTTTAATAAAAAAAAAAAAAAAAAAAAACTATTACGTGGCCAGATACACAAATTCTTTCACTTATTAAATTTCTTGATCGCGTCAAAGAAGTCACTTGTAAAACTTACATGATTTCTAACTTAACTACCCTGTTAAATCAGATTATTGAGTTCAAGATGCAGTTGGGCGCCAATTATGTTATTATGTAGTCCCGCGAAGTTTCAGAGTCTTTTGTCCTCTGACGGCGGTGGTGAGACGGACACGTCTGTTTGGGTTTTCTTATGAAGATTACGTTGGAGGGCTTGACTTCGCCCCCCTAGTGCGATTGACTAACCTTGTGGCGTAGCAATCTAATTGATAATAAAGTCAACTGGATTTTGCGGCTGTACGCCGGAGCAGGCAGTGGTTTATAATAACACAAAACTAAGACTGAAGAGTTGACAATTATAGAAACTAAGTTTACCCTCACCGCAATGCATCGCGCCACCACAAGTTGGCAAGCCGACTCAGCATTTTTTGCAGCTTTCCGCTGCCAGCCGTTCTTTGCGCGGAGCGCTGAACCCAATTCTGGCGCGTCAGCATTGTTAATACAAAGCTACTTAGTTGCTATGAACATTGTCAGTTGTTAACTTGTATACCAAGAAAAAAAAGGAACAGAGTGCAGTGTATTTTTTTGAAGACTCAGTATCGGCGTTAATGTGGCATAATCGGTATGGCCATTTAAACTTTAAAGACTTAAAGGATGCGAGTGATAACAAGTAAGAAAGCTACAGTCGCGTGTGCTCGACTGTAATATACCCGCTACCCAGCTGCTCGTACATTATTTATTTGCGGAACAAAAAAACGGCTACAATTAAATTTTGACCGTAAAAGGCTATGGACTTATAATATCTATGCAAAGTCAAAATCTAAAATAAAAAAAAAAAACATTTTTGCACACATTTAATTTTTGATGTGGGCGGGACTCGAACCCGTAAATGCATAATAGTACTGTTCGTTTTGCATTCCACAATTTAACCCATTTCACCACCGTACACGCACACACGATTCGGCAGCGCTGCTTACAGCTATGGAAAACGTTAAGCTGAATAACTTCTGTGTTTATTATCCGATTGTTACCAAATTTTCAGAGATCATCTGGCTAGCCATAGTTATCATATAAACCGAAAATGAACAATATGGCATCAAAATTGCACTTGTTATCAATGTTTTTTCAATTTGCGGGGGCGGAAGGGGGCGTGGCCAAAATCCAAAATAAACTTGATCATCGTGCAATAATAACACATATTGTCACCAAATTTGGTTGTCCTAGCTCTTATAATAGCTGAGATCTAGATTTTCACACGGACAGACAGACGGACAGACGGACATGGCTATATCGACTCGGCTGTTGATCCTGAGCCAGAATATATATACTTTATGGGGTCGGAGGTGTCTCCTTCTGCCTGTTACATACATTTTCGGTTTGAACAAAGTTATAATACCCTTCTCTCTATCTCTATAAGTAGCGGGTATAAAAACTCGACTTGTCCTTTCTGTGTGACAAAATATGTATACTTTTGCGACTCCTTCTCAACTCAAATCTATTGTGGTAAAAACCTTAAATCCCTGGAGCTTTTCAATCACACTATCCATTTGTACCATAGGAAAATTGTCCCTCACTATTTTTCCATTCAGCTTTTTATAATCACAACAGAGACGTTTCTTTCCATTCATTTTTGCCACTAGGACAACTGGTGAAGCATATTCTGAGGTACTCAGCTTTATAATGTTTTTCTCAAGCCTCTCATTAACTTGATCATCAACCACCTTCTGATCACAATAAGCTGAACGCCTTGGATGTTAATATACCGGTAACTCGTCCGTTAACAGAAGTTTCATTCGAACAGTGCTCCATACATTGCGTCTAGGTTGATAATTGTTAACCATAGCTTTGACTTTACTAGCCTGCTCTTGAGATAAATGGGTTAAAACAATTTCATCAGCCATATTTTGTTGTTGAAAATTAATACAAAAGACCGCAAAGTCTTTTAATAAATCTGTGCACGGTCCATCTACTTTTCCTATATTATGCATACCTTTGTCTTTGTCGACTTTTTTGCTAAACAATTTGGTATCAAACTTTGTAACATTCATATCCACGCTGTCAAGAATAGTTCTGCCTAAAATTGAGTCACAAGCTATATCCTCATCGGCACCTACATGGAATTCACAAACTACAGAGCTGCCCAAAGTTACAATTTGACTTTCGCCTATACCAGTCAAACATTTCTCTGCACCTGTCAACTTTGCATTATGAAGCTTAAGAAACACATTTCTACGAACCAAACACAAATCTGCACCTGTATCTACAAGACCTTGAAAACCGAACTGATCACATGTCACACTCTTTAATTCAATTCCTGACTTAGTAAACATGCTTCCAGACTTTACACGAACCTCTTCTTGAACAAGATTAGCCGCCTTCTCTCCCTTTTTAGGAACAACAACTTTACAGCTCTAGCTGAGCAGCTCTATGCCTAGGCTGATTGCATTTAAAGCACTTAAACTCCTTGCTAATCACAGCACTTGAAACATTTTCTTACATAAGTTCCTGAGTTCTCTTAGCTTTTACTCCTGACGATCCATACTTATTAAACTGCTTAGACGAACCTCGCATCTTCTCATAGGCCACAATTTGAACCTTTAATTGTCTCATAGTCTTTGCCTGAAAAAGTAATGCCTTATTCGTCCTAGAATCTGGTAATCCATTTACAAAATATTCAATTAAACTCTCATCCTCCAAGTCTATTGGCTTTGCTATCTCCATAAGTGCAAATATCTATCAATCTACGATGAATTTCAGCAGATGAAACTTTGACCCCGAATTCTTCAACTAGCGACCTTTTCAAAATATTCCAATCGCGAATATCACGTTGACTGCGTATGAATGACATCGCTGTCCCACTAAGCAACTGCTTTGCATAGATAAACAACTGCAACTGATTCCATTCGACAGTAAGTGCACATTTCTCAAGCTCCTCTATCCACTGCATAACATCAAAGTTATTTTAAACCGAAAACTATGACACACGTCCTTTAGTGTAAACCACGATCTATTTTGACTATTCTGGGCTGTTTCGCCTATGCCTTCAGTGTTAATCCTAGATTCACTTACACTTTCTCCTCTAGTTCGAATAGTATGTGCTGGGTTGTTTCCTTCTATACTAGCAGACGATTCATCCTGACTCTGATGCTCATGCTGTTCTTTCTTCTCTTCTGTTTATTACTGAAATTTAAATTATCTGTATTAAAACTTATTAATCATAAATCAGAAATATCAAATTCAAAGTTTCGGTTAAGCTTAATTAAACTTATTTAACACTAGTCAAATTCAAACTTTTAACAACTGTTGACACTCGCTGTTATTACAGTGACTCTTAAACTTAACAATATGTTAAATATTCCCAAGATGAAAAATTTTAAATCTTAACTGCCAAAATGACGTTTTTGTCTGTCTTGCACAGCTTCTTCTACGCAAACCAAATCCACCGCTCACCAATACCAGCCAAAAATTCCCAAAAAATTTCCCGACGCTGCTGTCCGTTTGATTTTTGCCACAATTATTATTATCCACAATGCTCCAGACTCTGCTTCTGCTTACTGTTCCCGCATTACCACGGTCTTCCAGATTCTGCGTTGCTTACACCGCTTAACCACGGTCATGCAACTCTGCGTTATTATTGACGACTTGTCTGTGGAACTGTCTCCGCTCCAAACTTTATCAGTGTCCCACAGCGCCGCGTTGCAAATCCTGCCTAGCTGCCTGCTCCCCAAAGTTGCCGTGCCGACTTCACAGATTAATCCCGTCGTAATTGACTTGGTGCTCTCGTCTTTTGCCAAATCTCGCCGTTTGATTTGCGTAACAGCTTTACCACTTTCATCAGCTAATTTCACAACAAAAGTTACTAACGTTGTTGAATTTTAGTCACACAAGTTTGTTTCTCTAGAATTGTGCCTCTTTCGGCGTCTCAATCCATCTTTGTCTTCAATTTCACAATGCTTGTGCTTTCCTGTTAAGCTCAACACACGCACATTATTTTTACACACTCACAGTTTCAATGTTAAGTTTTTGACAAGCTTCTCCCGGACGAGCCCCCAAAATTTGTAGGTTCCGCTTTTAGGGTACGAACAAATATTTTTATTGTAGTATATTTACTTGTCTTATAATTAACAATTTTAAATGAATGGTGTGTATTTTTAATACGTGTTCACGGACCGAGATTCTGGCATAAAGTCAACTTTATTGATAATTCTTAGCGACTCGATAGTTGGTTAACCGATATGTTTCATTGTGAATTAGTTTCTGGCTCTTAATAGTGCTGACCCCTCCGAGTCTCACGAACTAGTGTTTGCACAGATCAGATTCCTACATTTATGCAAAGCCAAAATTTAAGATAAAAAAAAACAAGTAAGAAAGCTACAGTCGAGTGTCCTCGATTGTAATATACCCGCTACCAAGCTGCTCATACATCAAAATTATTTGCGGAACACTACAATATTTATGCAAAGTCAAAATCTAAAAAAAATATAAAAAAAATCATATTGAGAAAACAGTTATTAAACGTGTTTTTAATATAATAAACAACAAATATAATTTTCAGTTAGACGCCAAGCAGTCCAAGCTGTTGAAAAAAACACTGCTTGAAAAAACACTGCTTGCTTACTTGCAGTGGGCGCAGTGCAAATCTATATGAAACGTTGAATAACTTTTTTGTTCATTATCCGATCGGAACCAAATTTTCAGCGATCAAAACTGAATACTGTAGCTTTATTATTGCGCTTGCTATCGTTTATCGATTTGCGGGGGCGGAAGTAGGCGTGTCCCAAATTTTAATAAAAATTTTACAGCGTATGATTCACATAAGTGTTGTCACCAAATTTGGTGGCTCTAGCTTTTTTATGTTTCTGAAATATAGGCGTTCATAAAGACGGACAGACGTTCAGACGGACAGACAAACATGGCTTAATCGACTCGGCTAGTGAACTTGAGCAAGAATATATATAATTTATGGGGTCGCAGATGCCTCTTTCTGCCTGTTACGACAAACACAATAGACCAAGTATTTTTTTAAAATCCATGGGCGCTGCTGGCAGCCCTGCTTACAGCTATGGAAAACGAAAGCTGAATAACTTCTGTGTTTATTATCCGATTGTTACCAAATTTTCAGAGATCATCTAGCTAGCTACAGTTATCATATAAACCGAAAACCGAATGAATAATATGGCATCAAAATTGCGCTTGTAATCAATTTTTATCGTTTTACGGGGGCGGAAGGGGCGTGCCCATCCAAAATCTAAAATAAACTTGATCAGCGTGGAATAATAACACATTTTGTCACCAAATATGGTACAATAGTTCTAGCTCTTATTATAGCTGAGATCTAGATTTTCACACGGACAGACTGACGGACAGACGGACATGGCTATATCGACTCGGCTGTTGATCCTGAGCCAGAATATATATACTTTATGGGATCGGAGGTGTTTTCTTCTGCCTGTTACATACATTTTCGGTTTGAACAAAGTTATAATACCCTTCTGCTCTATGAGTAGCGGGTATAAAAATTTCCTCTCGTGTACCGTTCGAATGAGCTTCGCGCTAATTTTTGCACGCTCGGGCAGCACCCAAATTCGATTGTGCTATGCGTGTGCCGACTGTGCTGCGGCAGAGTTTTATGCCTACGAGTATACTCGCGAGTTTTGGAAAATGAGAGACTGCCCGTCACTGCTTTAAACTAATGGCTACCTCTATTTTATTCGCATTGTGGGCATCACAGTGGGCTGTTTAGTTGGCATGTGTCCACTGTAGTTTACCGACGATACGAAGAAACCTACTGAGCGGAATAACGAACGAATGAAGTGTCGAATTCCTCTGCAAGTTTTATATTAATTGTAACAACCATCGGAGTTCTCTTGTGCTATACCATTATTTGGCTCTTCCGATTAATGTAAACTAAAGTGACACTCAAAGTACATACTAATTAAAAGTTAAACTACTATTAAAAGTTAGTTTGTAAATCCACTCTTAGTTCTGTTGTACCTAATTAGGCTTACGTATAACGCACGTAAGTGCATACATAGATCTTGCACCGAACCTCGATTCTGCCAAACAGCACTAACTGACTTTTTTTAAGTTATCTAACGAATATATACACTGAGATTGGTCCAACTAAAAAGTAATGCAAATAATCAAAATAACCATATTTGTAGAGAACTTAGCAACAAGCTAGGCTAACAAAAACCCAAATTTTTTCATCAAATCGACCTATTGCCACAAAGTAAATCGCCTACAAAACGCTTTAACTGACCTAATTGCATCGACTCCTGTCCTCGCTGTTCACTTGCACGACATGCGCAAAAAGTCTGTAGATTCGTGAAAGATTAGCTAATTATATAAAAATGTGTAGCATCTATACAAATCAAAACTGGAGAGAGTTTAAAGAAAAAATAAATAAATAAAATCAACGAAACTAGCATTAATTTGTGCGAATATTTCGTTTATTTCATTTGAATTAAAAAACATTTAAGTTTACTTAGACTATGTAACGTGCAACGGTATATATGTTTTGTCGGACGATCAGTGCTAGCGGTGCACTGAATTATTATTAAAACGATTAGATTAACGTGCTGCGACAAAAAAAAAATGGAAGCTAGTTTAGAGGATCGGAAGAGCTTAAAAAAGAAAAGCTCCAAACAAAAGAAAAAAAGGCGCATTGCAAATATATATGAAACACTGAATAACTTTTTTGACCATGGATTTTAAAACAAGTAAGAACGGCTACAGTCAACTGTTGACTGTATAAGACCATGGATTTCTATACCATTCGCCCATTGAAAATGGTCAAAAATTGTATACTAAGTTTGTGCAAATGTATGTAACAGGCAGAAGGAAGCGTGGCAGGCCACACAAAGTATATTCTGACTCAGGATCACTAGCTGAGTCGATTTAGCCATGCCCGTCTGTCTGTCCATCTGCCCGTCTGTTTGAACGTCTAGATCTCAGCTATTACAAAAGCTAGAGACACAATATTTCACACAAAGGTTCCTGTATACCATAGGTAGATCGAGTTTATTTTCAATGTTTGATGCCACGCCCACCGCCCATAAATAATTGCAATATAAATCTATTCCCCATATTTCAATTCAATCGGATGATAAACACATAAGTTATCCATGTTTCCGTTTTCCGTACTTCCACTGCTTGCGCCTGTGCTGCGCGTCGTGACGTCATCGTCACGATGCTTCGTTTCAGCCGTAGCGTGTGTAAAGCTATGCCGTTTTTACATGTAGATGGCGCTATTCAAAGATAGATCTAATTTAAACAATAGGTGGCGGATAAACTTGTGCAGCGTTTTTTTGATGGAATTAAATGTGTGATAATTTGCTTCGAAACTGGGTGAATGGTATCCTACTGTCGGGCGCGCACGATTTTAGCTAGAATAGAATAGATTTATATTGCAATTATTTATGTTTATGCCAAAGCAGAAAGCTGTAACTTCAATAATTCTCCTGATAATTGAAAATTATCGATTTGCGTGGGCGGTGGGCGTGGCATCAAAAACTGAAAATAAACTCGATCTACCAGTGGTATACAGGAACCTTCATGCGAAATATGGTGTCTCTAGCTTTTGTAATAGCAGAGATGTAGACGTTCAAACGGACAGACTGACAGATGGACGGACAGACGGACAT
Organism: Zaprionus ghesquierei; assembly: GCA_018904095.1. Taxonomy (NCBI): domain Eukaryota; kingdom Metazoa; phylum Arthropoda; class Insecta; order Diptera; family Drosophilidae; genus Zaprionus; species Zaprionus ghesquierei. The sequence goes on along the minus strand of JAEIGP010000043.1, from coordinate 141,771 downwards.
GGCTATATCGTCTCGGCTGTTGATCCTGAGCCAGAATATATATACTTTATAGGGTCGGAGGTGTCTCCGTCTACCTGTTACATACATTTTCGGTTTAAATAAAGTTATAATACCCTTCTACTCTATTAGTAGCGGGTATAAAAACAAGTAAAGTAAGCTACGGTCGAGCGCAGTAAGACACCATTCGCCCAGTTTCGAAACAAATTATTACACATTTAATTCCATCAAAAACTCTGCCCAAGTTCATCCGCCTCCTATGGTTAAATTTGATCTATCTTTGAAAACGGCATAGCTTTACACACGCTACGGCTGAAACAAAGCATGGGCGTGGCATCAAAAATTGAAAATAAACTCGATCTACCTATGGTATACAGGAACCTTCATGTGAAATATTGTGTCTCTAGCTTTTGTAATAGCAGAGATCTATACGTTCAAACGGACAGACGGACAGATGGACAGACAGACGAACATGGCTCAATCTACTCAGCTAGTGATCCTGAGTCAGAATATATATACTTTGTGGGGACTGCCACGCCTCCTTCTGCCTGTTACATACATTTGCACAAACTTAGTATACCATTTTTGACCATTTTCAATGGTCGAATGGTATAATAACCATATTTGTGGAGAACTCTGCATCAAGTTAGGCTAGCGAAAACCAAACTTCTTTAGTCAAATCGACGTATCGTCACACTGTAAAGTGCCTACGAAATGCTTTAACTGACTTGAGTGCACCGACTCCTGTCCTCGCTGTTAATCTAATGTGACACTCAAAGTACCTACTGATTAAAAGTTAAACTACTATTAAAAGTTAGTTTGTAAACCCACTCTTAGTTCTGTTGTAGCTAATTAGGTTTACGTATAATGAATAAGTCCATATATAGATCTTGCACCGATCACCGATTCTGCCAAACAGCACTAGCTACCCTATTTTAAGTTATATAACGAACATATACACAGTAAACTGTTAACTGATATTGGATCAACTAAAAAGTAATTCTAATAATCAAAATAACCATATTTGTGGAGAACTCAGCAACAAGCTAGGCTAGCGAAAACCAAACTTCTTTTGTCAAATCGACCTATCGCCACACTGTAAAGTGCCTACGAAACGCTTTAACTGACCTGAGTGCACCGACTTCTGCCCTCGCTGTTTCACTTACACGACGTATACAAAAGTCCATAGATTCGTGAAAAATTAGCTAATTATATAAAAATGTGTAGCATCTATATAAGTCAAAATTGTAGAGAGCTTAACGAAAAAATAAATAAATAAAATCAACGAAACTAGAATTAATTTAAAAGATTCGAATATTTCGTTTATTTAATTTTAATTAAAAACAAGTAAGAAAGCTACAGTCGAGTGTGCTCGACTGTAATATACCCGCTACCCAGCTGCTTGTACATAATTTATTTGCGGAACAGAAAAACGGCTACAATCATATTTTGACCGTAAAAGGCTATGGACTTATAATATTTATGCAACGTCAAAATATAAAATAAAAAAAAAAAATCATTTTTGCACACTTTTAATTTTTGATGCGGGCGGGACTCGAACCCGTAAATGCATAATAGTACTGTTCGTTTTGCAGTCCACAACTTAACCCATTTCACCACCGTACACGCACACACGATTCGGCACAATGCTGCAAGCATACAGCTATTGAAAACGTTAAGCTGAATAACTTCTGTGTTTATTATTCGATTGTTACCAAATTTTCAGAGATCATCGGGCTAGCTATAGTTATCATGTAAACCGAATATGAACAATATGACATCAAAATTGCGCTTGTAATCAATGTTTTTCGATATTGTCACCAAATTTGGTAGTCCTAGCTCTTATAATAGCTGAGATCTAGATTTTCACACGGACAGACAGACGGACAGACGGACATGGCTATATCGACTCGGCTGTTGATCCTGAGCCAGAATATATATACTTTATGGGGTCGGAGGTGTCTCCTTCTGCCTGTTACATACATTTTCGGTTTGAACAAAATTATAATACAAAGTTATAATACTCTATGAGTAGCGGATATTAAAAAATTGATTACAAGCGCAATTTTGTTGCCATATTGTTCATTCGGTTTACATGATAAATATAGATAGCCAGATGATCTCTGAAAATTTGGTAACAATCGGATAATAAACCCAGAAATTATTCAGCGCAACATTTTCCATAGCTGTAAGTAGCGCTGCCGGCAGTGCAAATTCTTTATTTGCACAGAAAATAATAAGAATGCCTTACAATGCAGATTTTTGCAGTTGTTGGGTAACAGCGACAGTGGCTTAGTGGGAAAGCGATGAACTCCTGAACTGACAGGCCCGTGATTCGATTCCCAGTTTATGCCGCTTAAGCTGTTTCCTTTTTTTTTAAGAACTTTTAATTTAATTTTTGAATATGCATTAATTGGTGGTCGTGCATTTTATTTAAAATTTTTTTAATGGCTCACTGTAAACTTAGTTAACAAGTGGAAAAGTCACAGTTTCTTAAATCAGCTGTGTGCGATTGTTAGAGCGCAGCTTTTTCTTATATTTTTTTATTTTTATTTTTTATTTAATTGTAGTTATGAGAACAAATAGCAACAACAAGACGCATCATGCATATTGACTTTGTTTTTGTCGTGCAAGAATTTCCGAATGGTCTCATAATGTAACTTTGGCAAAATTTGCGTAATGGACGAATGGAGAAGTGGTGGACCTCTTTGGTAATGGGTCCAAGGTTTGATTCCGCATGCATGTGTGTCATGGTGGGGGAGATCGAACTTTTCTTATTTTTTCCAAAAAAAAAGTTTTTGCCTCCCTTTTTGAGCTACCTTCATGAACTTTGTAAACATGTTTCTTATTATAGCCGGTACGGACCGATACATCGTAAAGATGCCATAGAACGTATCGGTCGTTTTTTTAACAAAATTTATCGAAAGGTTAAGTGCTCTAGAACACTTTCCATTTAAGTATATAGGTATCAAAAGGGCACATATCGTTTTTTACATGCACGTATTCGATTTATAGTCCTCAACAGGAAAAATTATTATTTTTACTGTTTAAGTGATAAATCTTGGATATTTTTGGTACCTGAATAAAAGTTATACGTTTTTAATACTTTTTACTCATTTTGCCGGCACCGGTGGGTTAAGTTGTGGACTGCAAAACGAACAGAACTACAATGCATTTACGGGTTCGAGTCCCATCCGCATCAAAAATTAAATGTGCGCAAACATTTTTAAACCCGCTACCCATAAAGTAGAAGGGTATTATAATTTTGTTCATACCAAAAATGTATGTAACAGGCAGAAGGATACACCTCCAACCCCATAAAGTGTATATATTCTGGCTCAGGATCAACAGCCGAGTCCATATAGCCATGTCCGTCTGTCTGTCCGTATGTCCGTCTGTCTGTTCGTGTGAAAATCTAGATCTCAGCTATTATAAGAGCTAGAACTACCAAATTGGTGACAATATGTGTTATTATTGCACGCTGATTAAGTTTGTTTTGGATTTTGGCCACGCCCCCTTCCGTCCCTGTAAATCGAAAAAAATTGATTACAAGCGCAATTTTGATGCCATATTGTTCATTTTCGGTTTATATGATAACTATAGCTAGCCAGAAAATCTGCCGGCAGCGCTGCTTGCAGCACTGTTTTTTTTTTTTTATTACAAATACGGCAGGAAAATAAAATCTTCGAAAGATACCATCCACCGTCCGTAGATGGTATGCACGATTCATAACCCTCCAAGTAGAGGTACGGCTACGTACTAAACAAAAACCTCCGTATGCTCTCCAGTCCTTGCTTCGCTCACTGGTACTTCCAATCAAGGTATTACTTCGTTGAGCAGGATGTGGTGCCCGATCGCAATCCCTCTCTTGGTGCGTTGCTGCGTAACACTCCTTCGTTAACTCTTTAATCGCCTTTTACGACAAGCCGAGCCCGCTGAGGTGGTATTCTTGGTCCGCCACCACACGGGAGTGCTCCTTATCCAACGGGTCTGCTGGCCGTCTCATCAATGCGAACACGTTTCATTATGCCTAAGATAATGCCATGAGCCCTCTCCCACACGGTTTTATCCGCCAGCATGTTGCGCATTAGACTTCTCGGGCTGAGCGGAGTTCCGGCAAGAGTCTCCAGTATCTCCCTCTCTGTACGAAACCTAGTGTAGCGCAGTAGGATATGTTCCGCTGTTTCGGCTGCGTCGCTGCAGAACAGGCACAGGGCTGAGTCCACATGGCGAAACCTGAAGAGGTAACCCCGGAAGCGACCATGGTCGTTGATGAACTGGGTCAAGTGATAGTCCAGCACTTTGTATTCACACCCTGCCCACTCGGATAAATCTGGAATCAGCTGGTAGGTCCATCTCCCTTGTTGTGAGTTTTGCCACCAGTCTGCCACACTCCTAAAGCCAGTCACTGATCTCTTCCCCGGTAACACCTTCTCGAGTCAGGTATTGGGCTTCTATCTCAAGATCGATCGGGGGGATGCGTATAGAAGCGATGATTTCGCGACTGCCACTAGCAGCCTCCTGGCCGGCATCCTGGGTCCACCTATATTTGGCATGAGTCTTGCCAGTGCTGCTGCTGTCATTGCTGCCTTCCTACTGGCGTATCTCGCATGCTCCTTGAATGACAGTCTATGGTCAATAAGAACACCCAGATACTTCAGGGATCCAGCTGACTCTATTTGAGCGTCTTTGACCGAGACTCGTAAGCTCTCGACGGCCTTTCTGCTGCTCAACACTGCTTCAGACTTGTGCGCAGCGATGCTTAGACCGGCATTCTCCAGCCAGCTAATAGCTGAGCTAATCGCTGCATTGCTCTTGTCCTGTAGCTCCGGAATAGTTTTGGCAACCGCTGCTACTGCCACGTCGTCAGCAAAGCAGAGTAGCTCCACTCCACTGAGCTTGCTGATGGACAATATCCCGCCGTACATTACGTTCCACAGGATTGGTCCAAGTACCGACCCTTGTGGGACACCTGCGGTGACGAGGTGTTTTCTTGGCCCGGAATCAGTATCGTACCATAGTATACGGTCCCTGAAGTAGCTGCCAATGATGATTATGAGGTAACGAGGAATACCCATGTTTCGCATGGCCCCGAGGATGTTTGACCATCTCGCCGTATTGAATGCATTTTTCACGTCTAGCGTGATGATGGCGCAGTACACCTTGCTGCCACCTAGTCATCTGTCACCATCGAGGGCGGACTTGGCTAGATCTCTTATGGCAGTGAGAGCGTCGAGAGTGCTTTTTCCTCTCCGGAATCCATACTGGTGTCTTTGTAGGCCATCGGGGCTCTAAGGGATCAGCTCAATTCGGGTGTATAGGATGCGTTCGAAGAGCTTTCCCACAATATCCAGCAGACAGCAGACATTAGTTGTAGCCTTACTTTTCGGCAACAATACCAGCCTCATGTTCTTCCAGCGAGATGGAAAGACACCATCTATCAGACAGTGTTTGAAGTCCCTGAAGATTTCAGGCTTAGCATTTGCGGCAGCCATAACTTCGACGCCTGGGATGCCATCGAGACCTGGGGCTTTGTTGGGCTTAATTCTCTTTGCCGCTTCGATGACCTCACATGCAGTGACACACGGGAAGTCGGGGACAGGGATTTCTTGTGCGGGTTGCCATAGAGTATCCTGATCTGGGAATAGCTCCTTCACGATGCTTGATAATAGAGCCGGGTCCTATGGAGTGCCTCCTTCAGCGGCTTTCAGTTTATTACAAACCATTTTGTAGGCGGGACCCCACGGATCATCGTCTACGCTCGCCAGCAGCTCTTTAAAAGCATTTGCTTTAGCAGCAACAATGCCATTTCTGAGCTCCGCACGTTTCGATCTGTAACTCTCATGTAGATCTGAGTGCTGAGAGTGTCCTCTGGCTCGTTGCGCCTGTCTCCTTGCGCTGAAGCATTCCGAGCGTAGCTGGTTGAGGGAGCCGTTCTACCAGTAGACCGGAGGTTTGCGTTTACTCGTTTGCTTCTTACGCGGCATCGCTGCATCGCATGCAGCTTCCAGCATTTTCATGAGCGCCGCCACGGCATCAATAACGGCCCGTCCTCTGAGATTGGATATCCGGCTTCCCCATTCTATAGCCCAGGCGTTGAAGTCACCTGCAATGACTACAGGCTTGCGCCCTCTAGCGTGGTGAACTAAAGTATTTAACAGTTCCTCAAAGAGGTCCGGTCTGTCACTAGGCGGGGCGTAGCAGCTATACAGGTGAACACCCTTAACTCTAGCGTACGCAATGCCACGCATAGGCACGCTTTCCCGTTCCTCTATGTAGAGGTTTCTGCAGCATATGACTGCCGCCTTACGTGTAGAATCGAAGAGCACTCCTGAGTTTCCCGCACCAGTTGCGTACGGTTCGCTCAGGAGCATGACGTCAGCATTGCGCTCCCTCGCTGTCTGGGACAGGAGGCTCTGTGCAGCTGCGCAGTGGTTATTATTTAGCTGGAAGATGTTAATCATCAGCACGGCAACTCAGGACTCCTTTTATGCGCTCGCTTTGAAGGTAGAGCATGCATAACTACCTGTCGGGTGATTCCTGTCTACATCGCTGTTGCAGGTATTTCGGCGGATTATCACAGCCCTTCGTTTTGTGCCCACGTTCGCCGCACCGAAGACAGCAGTCTGTGCGGTCAGGCTCCTTACAGTTGATGGCCCTGTGACCGTAACCCAGGCACTTATAGCATATTGTGGGGCGTGTGTCTTAAATGATGCGACAGCGAGACCAGCCAACGGTTACCGAGCCCTTTTTTAGGACGCCTATTGCGTCGTTAACGCTAAGCGTAACCGTCGCCACTTAGGTCCCATCTCGCATTTTGCGCATCCCCCGCACATCTTCTGGCTTCAGCTGAATCCCTTCGAATTGGGAGGCCATGCGGTTGTAGAGCTTCTTTGCTGACGTCGCCTCATCCATGCCGCTGCAGGTTAGCGCCATTCTCTGCGCGCCCGTGCGGACCGCAGCCATTTCCCTGAGGGATTCTTCGATCGCTCCTTTATATTTGGGCACGCTTGCAGAAACTTTTCCCTCCACTTCAAGCAACAACTCGCCTTGTTGAGTCCTCCTGATTTTCTTGACATGACTGCCAAGTTCTGTCAGGCTCGGATCGGCTTTGAGCTTACGGAGCATGTCCGATTATGAAGTTTCTTCCGTCTTTTTTATTATTATGGCCTCCGGCTTTATGCGTAGTCGCTTAGGTGCACCTTAGACCACTCCGCCTTTTTGTTACTCTTTGGCTAAGGACGCGAAGCTGGGCGGAAGTGGCTCCTTAATATTGGACGTCTGCAATGTCACATCCTTGCTAGCGGGAAGCTTCTTCGGGGCAGGCTTCACTGGGGCGCTCTTTTTGCTGGCTGCCGGGATGCACGCTGGTTGCTGTTGCGCTTCCGTCTGGGTTGCCGTGCTCTTTGATGGGGCCACCTTAGCTATGGCATCCTGGAGCTGGCTTGCTCTGGCATTTAGAGCTGCCATCTCCGAAATCAATTGCAGCATTGTGCCGAATAGTATGTGCGTGTACGGTGGTGAAATGGGTTAAGTTGTGGCTATTATGCATTTATGAGTTCGAGTCCCACCCGCATCAAAAATTAAATGTGCGCAAAAAAATTTTTTATACAATTCGACCATTGAAAATGGTCAAAAATGGTATACTAAGTTCGTGCAAATGTATGTAACAGTCAGAAGGAGGCGTGACAGACCCCACAAAGTATATATATTCTGACTCAGGATCACTAGCTGAGTCGATTGAGCCATGTCCGTCTGTCCGTTTGAACGTCTAGATCTCAGCTATTACAAAAGCTAGAGACTCCATATTTCACATGAAGGTTCCTGTATACCATAGCTAGATTGAGTTTATTTCCAATTTTTGATGCCGCGTCCACCGCCCACGCAGCTTAACGTTTTCCATAGCTGTAAGCAGCGCTGCCGGCAGTGCAAATTTTTTATTTGTACAGGAAATAATAAGAATGCCTTACAATGCAAATTTTTGCAGTTGTTGGGTAACAGCGACAGTGGCTTAGTGGATGAACTCCTGAACCGACAGTTCATGCTGCTAAGCTTTCTTTTTATACCCGCTACTCATAGAGTAAAAGGGTATTATAACTATGTTCAAACCGAAAATGTATGTAATAGGCAGAAGGAGACACCTCTGACCCCCTAAAGTATATATATTCTGGCTCAGGGTCAACAGCCGAGTCGATATAGCCATGTCCGTCTGTCCGTCTGTCTGTCTGTCCGTCTGTCCGTCTGTCTGTCCGTGTGAAAATCTAGATCTAAGCTAATATAAAAGCTAGAACTACCAAATTTGGTGACAGTATATGTTATTATTGCACGCTGATCAAGTTTATTTTGGATTTTGGCCACGCCCCCTTCCGCCCCTGTAAATCGAAAAAAATTGATTACAAGCGCAATTTTGATGCCATATTGTTAATTTTCGGTTTATATGATAACAATATCTAGGGAGATGATCTCTAAAAGTTTGGTAATCAGCTAGATGATCTCTGAAAATTTGGTAATAATCGGATAATAAACACAGAAGTTATTCAGCTTAACGTTTTTCACAGCTGTAAGCAGCGCTGCCGGCAGCGCAAATTCTTTATTTGTACAGGAAACAATAAGAATACCTTACAATGCAAATTTTTGCAGTTGTTGGATAACAGCTTCAGTAGCTTAGTGGAAAAGCAATGAACTCCTGAAACGACAGGCCCGTGGTTCGATCCCCAGTTCATGCCGCTTAAGCATTTTCTTTCTTTTTAAGAACTTATACTTTAATTTTTGAATATGCATTAATTGGTGGTCGTGCATTTTATTTAAAATTTTTTTAATGGCTCACAATGAACTTAGTTAACAAGTGGAGAAGTGACAGTCTCTTAAATCAGCTGTGTGCGATTGTTAGAGCGCAGCTTTTTCTTATATTTTTTATACCCGCTACTCATAGAGTAGAAGAGTACTAAAACTTTGTTCAAACCGAAAATGTATGTAACAGGCAGAAGGAGACACCTCCGACCCCATAAAGTATATATATTCTGGCTCAGGATCAACAGCCGAGTCGATATAGCCATGTCCGTCTGTCCGTCTGTCTGTCTGTCCGTCTGTCTGTCCGTGTGAAAATCTAGATCTCAGCTATTATAAGAGCTAGAACTACCAAATTTGGTGACAGTATGTGTTATTATTGCACGCTGATCAAATTTATTTTGGATTTTGGCGACGCCCCCTTCCGCCCCTGTAAATCGAATAAATTGATTACAAGTGCAATTTTGATGCCATATTATTCATTTTCGGTTTATACGATAACCATATCTAGGCAGATGATCTCTAAAAGTTTGGTAACAATTGGATAATAAATACAGAAGTTATTCAGCTTAACGTTTTCCATAGCTGTAAGCAGCGGTGCCGGCAGCGCTGCTTGCAGCATTGTGCCGAATCTTGTGTGCGTGTACGGTGGTGAAATGGGTTAAGTTGTGGACTGCAAAACGAACAGTACTATTATGCATTTACGGGTTCGAGTCCCGCCCGCATCAAAAATTAAATGTGTGCAAAAATGTTTTTTTTTATACCCGCTACTCATAGAGTAGAAGATCAAGTTTATTTTGGATTTTGGCCACGCCCCCTTCCGCCCCTGTAAATCGAAAAAAATTGATTATAAGCGCAATTTTGATGCCATATTGTTTCATATGATAATTATAGCTAGCCTGATGATCTCTGAAAATTTGGTAACAATCGGATAATAAACAAAGAAGCTATTCAGTTTAACGTTTTCCCTAGCTGTAAACCGCGCTTCCGGCAGCGCAAATTCTTTATTTGTACAGGAAATAATAAGAATGCCATACAATGCAAATTTTTGCTGTTGTTGGATAACAGCGTTAGTAGCTTAGTGAAAAAGCGATGAACTCCTGAGCCGACAGGCCCGTGATTCGATTCCCAATTCATGCCGCTTAAGCTTTTTCTTCTTTTTTTTAAGAACTTATACTTTAATTTTTTAATATGCATTAATTGGTGGTGCATTTTGTTTAAAATTTTTTTAATGGCTCACAATGAACTTAGTTAACAAGTGGAGAAGTGACAGTCTCTTAAATCAGCTCTGTGCGATTGTCAGAGCGCAGCTTTTTCTTATATTTTTATACCCGCTACTCATAGAGTAGAAGGGTATTATAACTTTGTTCAAACCGAAAATGTATGTAACAGGCAGAAGGAGATACCTTCGACCCCATAAAGTATATATATTCTGGCTCAGGATCAACAGCCGAGTCGATATAGCCATGTCCCTCTGTCCTTCTGTCCGTCTGTCTGTCCGTGTGAAAATCTAGATCTCAGCTATTATAAGAGCTAGGACTACCAAATTTGGTGACAATATGTGTTAATATTGCACGCTGATCAAGTTTACTTTAGATTTTCGCCACGCCCCCTTCCGCCCCCGTAAATCGAAAAAACGTTGATTACATGCGCAATTTTGTTGCCATATTGTTAATTTTTGGTTTACATGATAACTATAGCTAGCCAAATGATCTCTAAAAATTTGGTAACAATCGGATAATAAACACAGAAGTTATTCAGCTTAACGTTTTCGAAAGCTGTAAGCAGCGCTGCCGGCAGCGCTGCTTGCAGCATTGTGCCGAATTGTGTGTGCGTGTACGGTGGTGAAATGGGTTAAGGTGTGGACTGCAAAACGAACAGTACTATTATGCATTTACGGGTTCGAGTCCCGCCCGCATCAAAAACTAAAGTGTAGCTTTCTTACTTGTTTTATTTTTATTTTTTATTTAATTGTATGTTTAAGTTATGAGAACAAATTGCAACAACAACACGCATCATGCATTCAGACTTTGTTTTTGTCGTGCAAGAATTTACGAATGGTCTTATAATGTAACTTTGGCATAATTTGCGTAATGGCTTAATGGCCGAATGGTGGACCTCTTAGGTAATGGGTCCAAGGCCTGATTCCGCATGCATGTGTGTCATGGTGGGGGAGATCGAACTTTTCTTATTTTTTCCAAAAAAAAGTTTTTGCTCCCTTTTTGAGCTACCTTCATTAAACTTTGTAAACATGTTTCTTATTGCTGCCCCCTGCAAATAAGTCCGAACGAGCCGGTACGGACCGATACATCGTAAAGATGACATAGAACGTATCGGTCGTTTTTTTAACAAAATTTATCAAAAGTTAGAGTGCTCTAGAACACTTTCCATTCAAGTATATAAAGAGGTATTAAAAGGGCACATATCGTTGTTTACATGCACGTATTCGATTTATAGTCCTCAACAGGAAGAATTATTATTTTTACTGTTTAAGTGAAAAATCTTGGATATTTTTGGTACCTGAATAAAAATTATACGTTTTCAATACTTTTTACTCCTTTTGCCGGCAGCGGTGCTTGCAGCACTGTGCCAAATAATGTGTGCGTGAACGGTGGTGAAATGGGTTAAGTTGTGGACTGCAAAACGAACAGAACTATAATGCCTTTACGGGTTCGAGTCCCTTCCGCATCAAAAATTAAATGTATGCAAACATTTTTAAACCCGCTACTCATAAAGTATAAGGGTATTATAACTTTGTTCATACCGAAAATGTATGTAACAGGCAGAAGGATACACCTCCGACCCCATAAAGTATATATATTCAGGCTCAGGATCAACAGCCGAGTGTTGAGCCGAGCCATGTCTGTCTGTCCGTATATCTGACCGTGTGAAAATCTAGATCTCAGCTATTATAAGAGCTAAAACTACCAAATTTGGTGACAAAATGTGTTAGTATTGCACGCTGATTAAGTTTATTTTGGATTTTGGCCACGCCCCTTTCCGCCCCCGTAAATCGAAAAAAGATTGATTACAAGTGCAATTTTGATGCGATATTATTCATTTCCGGTGTGCATGATATCTATAGCTAGCCAGATGATCTCTGCAAATTTGGTAACAATCGGATAATAAACACAGAAGTTATTCAGCTTAACGTTCTCCATAGCTGTAATAGCTGCTGGCGGCAGCACTGCTTGCAGCATTTTCCCGAATAGTGTGTTCGTGTACGGTGGCGAAATGGGTTAAGTTGTGGACTGCAAAACGAACAGAACTATTATGCATTTACGGGTTTGAGTCCCACCCGCATTAAAAATTAAATGTGCGCAAAAAAATTTTTTATACCATTCGACCATTGAAAATGGTCAAAAATCGTATACTAAGTTTGTGCAAATGTATGTAACAGGCAGAAGGAGGCGTGGCAGATCCCACAATGTATATATATTCTGACTCAGGATCACTAGCTGAGTCGATTGAGCCATGTCCGTCTGTCTGTCCGTCTGTCCGTTTGAACGTCTAGATCTCAGCTATTACAAAAGCTAGAGACACCATATTTCACATGAAGGTTCCTGTATACCATAGGTACATCGAGTTTATTTTCAATTTTTGATGCCACGCCCACCGCCCACGCAAATCAATAATTTTCGATTATCAGGAGAATTATTGAAGTTACAGCTTTCTGCTTTGGTATGAACATAAATAATTGCAATATAATTCTATTCCCCAAATTAATCCAATCGGGCGATAAACACAGAAGTTATCCATGTTTCCGTTTTCCGTACTTCCACTGCCTGCGCCTGTGCTGCGCGTCGTGACGTCATCGTCACGATGCTTCGTTTCAGCCGTAGCGTGTGTAAAGCTATGCCGTTTTTACATGTAGATGGCGCTATTCAAAGATAGATCTAATTTAAACAATAGGTGGCGCATAAACTTGTGCAGAGTTTTTTGGTGGAATTAAATGTGTGATAATTTGCCTCGAAACTGGGCGAATGGTATCTTACTGTTGGGCGCGCTCGACTGTAACTTTCTTTACTTGTTTTTATACCCGCTACTCATAGAGTAGAAGGGTATTATAACTTTGTTCAAACCGAAAATGTATGTAACAGGCAGAAGGAGACACCTTCGACCCCATAAATTATATATATTCTGGCTCAGGATCAACAGCCGAGTCGATATAGCCATGTCCGTCTGTCTGTCTGTCTGTCCGTCTGACCGTCTGTCTGTCCGTGTGAAAATCTAGATCACAGCTATTATAAGAGCTAGAACTACCAAATTTGGTGACAATATGTGTTATTATTTCACGCTGATCAAATTTATTTTGGATTTTGGCCACGCCCCCTTCCGTCCCCGTTAATCGAAAAAAGATTGATTACAAGTGCAATTTTGATGCGATATTGATCATTTCCGGTTTGGATGATATCTATAGCTAGCCAGATGATCTCTGCAAATTTGGTAACAATCGGATAATAAACACAGAAGGTATGCACCTTAACATTTTCCATACCTGTAAGCAGCGCTATCAGCAGCGCTGCATGCAGCATTATGCCGAATAGTGTGTGCGTGTACGGTGGTGAAATGGGTTAAGTTGTGGACTGCAAAACGAACAGTACTGTTATGCAGTTACGGGTTGGAGTCCCGCCCGCATCAAAAATTAAATGTCTGCAAAAATGGTTTTTTTTTTTTGATATCCGCTACTCATAGAATAGAAGGGTATTATAACTTTGTTCAAATCGAAAATGTATGTATGACACCACTGACCCCATAAAGTATATATATTCTGGCTCAGGATCAACAGCCGAGTCGATATAGCCATGTCCGTCTGTCCGTCTATCTGTCTGTCTGTGTGAAAATCTAGATCTCAGCTACTATAAGAGCTTGGACCACCAAATTTGGTGACAATATGTGTTATTATTGCACGCTGTTCAACTTTATTTTGGATTTTGGCCACGCCCCCTTCCGCCCTTGTAAATCGAAAAAACATTGATTACAAGCGCAATTTTGATGCCATATTGGTTATATTCAGTTTGCATGATATCTATAGCTATCCAGACGATCTCTGAAAATTTGGTAACAATCGGATATTAAAAACAAAAGTTATTCAGCTTAACGTTTTCCATAGCTGCAAGCAGCGCTGCCGGCAGCGCTGCTTGCAGCATTGTGCCGAATCGTGTGTGCGTGTACGGTGGTGAAATGGGTTAAGTTGTGGACTGCAAAACGAACAGTACTATTATGCATTTACAGGTTCGAGTCCCGCCCGCATCAAAAATTAAATGTGTGCAAAAATGTTTTTTTTTATTCTAGATTTTGACTTTGCATAAATATTGTAAGTCCATAGCCTTTTACGGTCAAAATATGATTGTAGCCGTTTTTTTTTATTCCGTAAATAAATGATGTACGAGCAGCTGGGTAGCGGGTATATTTCAGTCGAGCACACTCAACTGTAGCTTTCTTACTTGTATATTTTAGATTTTCGCTTAAATTTTGTAAGTCCATGGCCTTTTACGGTCAAAATATGATTGTAGCCGTTCTTTATTGTTCCGCAATTAATTTTGATGTACGAGCAGCTGGGTAGCGGGTATATTACAGTCGAGCATACTCGAATGTAGCTTTCTTACTTGTTTAACCGAATTTTGAAAGTAATTAAATTTACATTTATTTTGTTTTTGCCGTTTTGTGTTTGGCGCCAGTAGGTCTTCAACTTTTTGTGTCAGTACAGTGTACCACAATCTGATTTGAAATGAAAACTTTGCAGTATATACATTTTAAATATGTTTTAGTCTTTATAAAATGTCTAGTTGTACGCAGCGAAAAATTGAAAATTTCTTTTCGTAGTGACAACTCCAAAAGAGTGTGAATTTATTTACACAAAGTCGGGCTCAAACAGCAGCTGTTGAGCTTAAAGCTCCATGTCTTGGCTTGAACCCTGGTGATTTGATGCAAACTTTAAACCTTGCCATAAAATTGTAAAATTTTGGTCGCTAAACATTTAATCATTTTAACGGAAAATGGAAAATAATGGTCCACTGCAGAAATCATTGGACTTAACTTTGATGAAACAAATTGCTGCCGTGGGCCCAAGAGAGATTCGTGAGCAATTCCTGAAGAGCTTGCCGAATAATGTCTCTGCCTTGTGTACGACGAGTGTTTTAAATACAATTTGCACTACTACCCTCACAATAAAATTATCAAGTTCAACCATCTCGTCCCCGTACATCTCCATTTCTCTTGTCAGATCAGTAGCGGATCCCCAACCTTCTGCAGGACGGCAAGATGTCTCTTTTACACCAGGTAAAGGAAGAAACAACAAGAGAGCAGGAACAGCCCTTCTCTCAAAGAAGGCAAAGACGGCAACATCTGATCAGTCTTCAATCAACTCCACAAATCGCCTCCAACCATAAAGCAATGAGGAAGAGTTCGATATGGCCGTCGTATCCTCGAGTGACTATGATGTGCCTTGCTCATCGAAAGCCGCCCTTATTCGTGCCTCAAGGAAAACGATACGCAACAAACAGCCGGCTATTGTTAACTAAGCTGACCCCCCACCCCGAAGCCAATCCATCTCCATCTCTAAGGTACCCAGAATGATGTTACCCAATTTGGTGAACTTCACAGCTTTTCGCAGCGAACTGGATGCTCTTGTAGGAGATTCCTACACCATCAAGGCACTGAATTCGGAAGACTGCACTGTTCAGTGGAACACCTCGGATACCTACAGGCGTGTGGCCAGGCATTTTCTAGAATCGTATTGCGTAACATCCACCATGGAGTTTCATCGGAGGACATCATCGCATGCCTACAGAATGAAGGCCATAGCGTTGTACGTGTATATACTCCACGCAATAAATCATATGATGTTTATTGATCTTAAAAAAACGGAAAATAACAAGCTTGTTAAGAATATTCTTGTTATGTGCAAGCAATCCGAGGCTGTATAATACCATAGGTGTCAAGGCTACGGTTACACCAAAACATACTGTTCTCGGCATTTTATTTGCAGAGAATGTGGAGAAAACCACTTCGGAGTGTAGGCTCAAGCAAGATGATGCCAGACTTTCACTGTGGAAAGCCCCAAGCAGCTAATTTTGAAGGTTGCATAAAATAACTAAAAGAAGCTTCTACTCGTAAGCATCATTTGAAGACCAACGAATCCACCGCTGCTGGTCCCGTAAACAGATCCCCTACCCTTAGCGTTGGAAAGCCATCTTTTGCGACCATTGTCAGAAGCAATCAGCCTGCTGTTAAGCCAATTCATTCGGCTGCCGCTACTGCCTCTAATGCAAGTACCAACCTGGACCCCAAACTGCAACAGCTTTTTTCTAGGCTTGACAGAATGATGTCGTTAGTGAAAACTTTGATGCAATTACTTCACCAGACCCGCCCTTCGCCCTCTGCATTTAAAAATAGGTCCTCTTAAGATAGCAGCTTGGAATTGAAATGAGGCCTCCTCGAAGACCAATGCGATCCTCGCTTTTATTGAGCTTCACGACATAGACATCCTTCTGTTGTTAACTTCAGGGTCCATTGCCTTACCCTACATACTGCCAACCATCCGGATGACAAACAACACGGAAGTGCGGCGATCCTTGTTAGATCGAGTATCTCTCATCAACCATTCGCCACTCTATCGCAAAATGATATCCAGTCAGTAGTAATTCAAATGCCTGGCAAACAGAGGAAACTTTAATGTTGCCTCAGTATACTGCCCTCCGACTCTTAGATGGACAGATGCTATTGTTGGGCAGTTCATCACCCAATTTGGCACAAAATTCCTTGCGGAAAGTGACTGGAACGCAAAATACAGATGGTGGGGAAATTACAGGATGTGTACCAGAGGTAGAGTGCTGTATTCTGCACTTGCGGAAGAACGAATTGACATCGTTGCAACTGGAGAAGCCACATGCTACCCCTATCGTACCATCGATTTTGGGATCTCCAAAGGCTTTAGACAGCAAAAAATCACGGTGAAAGTGCTGACAGAGCTGTCATCTGACTATCTGCCTTTGCTCTTTGAGAAGTGTAACAAAATGCTGTCTCCGCAAGCAAACATTCGGATCTTTAAACAACACATCGAGGCCACTGTGGAACTTAACATGGGAATGACACTTGCAGTAGGCTGGAAGCGTATGTCAACTTCACATCTACGATCTTTGAAGCTACAAGGCAGGCTACACCAACCCCTCACCAAGTTGGTCTCACAGTCATAAGGAAGTCTCCCATTTAAGCTTGGTGGCTAGGGTTCTGCTCAGCCACAAAAGACGCCTCAGAAGACAATACATCGCAGGAGATCCTAGCATTTTCCAGTAATATTTAAGTACTAATAAGCGACTGCGCCGTCTGCTAGCCAATAACCGTAGAGCAAACCTGGATACCTTATTGAAGAGTGCTGGTCCAGATAGTCCTAGTGGAACCTCAATATGGAAGCTCATGAGAGGCATCAAGAGACAGCCTTTGTTTCAATCAGGATCGTTTTGTTTTCAGGATCGAGGTGACCTCTGGCTTAAGATGCTTAATAAGAAAGCAAGTACTTTTGCCTTGCACCTGTCTTCCACCTTCTTGCCCTTCAATTTAACGGACGACACCAATCGTTAGGTCATCGCAAATTTTTTGGATACAACGACTGCTCCGACACGCCCCATGAGACATACTTCACCGCAGGAAGTAATGATGCAACAAAAGGCTTTGGAACCAAAAAAAAATTCCTGGTTACGATGGCATAGACAACCAAACTGCGTAATTTCATAATTTTTAATGCTATGCTAAGATCCAGGCAATGGAAACGTGCACGCATTGTAATGATCCCCAAAGCTGGAAAGTCATCAAGACAGATTGACTCATACCGCCCGAAAAACCTGCTTCCAACTTTCTCCAAAATTTTTGAGAGAATTCTGCTTACCCGCTAGATGGAACTGCCGCAGGTAACAGAACACATCCCGCAACACAAATTCGGCTTCAGGAAGTCTCATGGTTGCCCCGAACAAATCCATCGCCTCGTAAAGCACATCACGCATGGGTTTGAGCACAAGCTTTACACAATCGGCGTATTTTTGGACGTAAAAAAAGGGTTTGATAAGGTGTGGCACGAAGGTCTGCTATATAAAATAAAAATTGTCCTCCCAGCAGCCATCCTCAGCAGATCGGACCTTCGATGTTGCAGTACGAGACTCTTTGTCTAGCCTGAAACACACTCATGCGAGGTTCTACAGGAAAGTGTACTTGGACCCTTCCTGTATACCGTGTACACTGCTGACATCCCAACTCCCGTCAACAGCACCGATGAAGCCTCCACTGCTCTTGGCTACTTACGCTGATGACACCGTCATGCTTGCGTCGCACTCATCCTTGCAATGGCTTTCAATGCAGTTCATAGCTGCATGTAATCGAGCGATGGACTGCCAAATGGAACATAGCCATTAACTGCACTAAGTCGGTCTGTGTTACATATCACGGCAGTTAGGGCCAAATCCTCATGGAAACTGAAAAAGCTGGACTGGCTTTTCCACTCAAGCAAACTTCATATGGCAACTAAGGCTCTCTTAATAAAAGCCATATTAGGTCCAACAGTGACCTATGCCATCCATGTATGGGGCACTGCCTTTAAGACTCAGCTCAATAAGCTTAGAGTAATACAATCGCGAGCGCCACGACATGCATCTGGGCTACCCTGGTATGTGAGCAACCAAGTGATTGAAATGGACTGAAAAGTTGTCCCACTGGGAGACCAAATAAGCTTCCACAGCAGCCGATATGCCGACAGACTTACCGCCCACCCGAACACGTTGGCGAATGATCTTGTCGACCCCATTTCCCTCCGTTGTCTGAAGAGAATACATCCCCATGAGAATACATCCCACCACTGTATATTAGTATTTATAATAATTAGGGGCTAAAATTCTACTTTTATTATTCATTAATCTTAAGGTCACTAGGAATCATTCAGTTCCTTCTGAACTTAACCTAATGTGTAGCTTAAAAGATAAAATTATGGATAATTATAATTAAGGAACATAATCCATAATATTATCTTTTAAGCTACACAGTAGGTTAAGTTCAGTAGGAACTAAACCATTCCTAGAGATTTTAAGATTAATGAATAATAAAAGTAGAATTTAAGCCCCCTCTAAAAAAAGTCTATAAATTTGTGATAGTCCTGAAAAGGACCGATTTGGTGAAGGCATTGACGACTTCCTTGAGTTTGAATCAGACGAGTCCTAATATAAGAGAAAAAATGTTAATTGACAGCATAAGACACAAATCGTCATAGTCAAAAAAGCGCGAAATAGCAAATTTGTATTATTATTTTATTATACCCGCTACTCATAGAGTAGAGGGGTATTATAACTTTGTTCAAACCGAAAATGTATGTAACAGGCAGATGGAGACACCTCCGACCCCATAAAGTATATATATTCTGGCTCAGGATCAACAGCCGAGTCGATATAGCCATGTCCGTCTGACCGTCTGTCTGTCTGTCCGTCTGACCGTGTGAAAATCTAGATCTCAGCTATTATAAGAGCTAGGACTACCAAATTTGGTGACAATATGTGTTATTATTGTATGCTGATCAAGATTATTCTGGATTTTGGCCACGCCCCCTTCCGCCCCTGTAAATCGAAAAAACATAAATTACAAGCACAATTTTGATGCCATATTATTCATTTCCGGCTTACATGATAACTATAGCTAGCCAGATGATCTCTGAAAATTTTTTTTTTCTGCTGGCAGCGCTGCTTGCAGCATTGTACCGAATTGTGTGTGCGTGTACGGTGGTGAAATGGGTTAAGTTGTGGACTGCGAAACGAACAGTACTATTATGCATTTACGGGTTCGAGTCCCGCCCGCATCAAAAAGTAAATGTGTGCAAAAATGTTTTTTTTTTTTATTTTAGATTTTGACTTTGCATAAATATTGTAAGTCCATATCCTTTTACGGTCAAAATATGATTGTAGCCGTTCTTTATTGTTCCGCAAATAATTTTGATGTACGAGCAGCTGGGTAGCGGGTATATTACAGTCGAGCACACTCGAATGTAGCTTTCTTACTTGTTTTTCGTTTTGTAGGTTAAGTTCAGTAGGAACTAAACCATTCCTAGAGATTTTAAGATTAATGAATAATAAAAGTAGAATTTAAGCCCCCTCTAAAAAAAGTCTATAAATTTGTGATAGTCCTGAAAAGGACCGATTTGGTGAAGGCATTGACGACTTCCTTGAGTTTGAATCAGACGAGTCCTAATATAAGAGAAAAAATGTTAATTGACAGCATAAGACACAAATCGTCATAGTCAAAAAAGCGCGAAATAGCAAATTTGTATTATTATTTTATTATACCCGCTACTCATAGAGTAGAGGGGTATTATAACTTTGTTCAAACCGAAAATGTATGTAACAGGCAGAAGGAGACACCTCCGACCCCATAAAGTATATATATTCTGGCTCAGGATCAACAGCAAAGTCGATATAGCCATGTCCGTCTGTCTGTCTGTGTGAAAATCTAGATCTCAGCTACTATAAGAGCTAGGACCACCAAATTTGGTGACAATATGTGTTATTATTGCACGCTGTTCAACTTTATTTTGGATTTTGGCCACGCCCCCTTTCGCCCCTGTAAATCGAAAAAACATTGATTACAAGCGCAATTTTGATGCCATATTGTTCATATTCAGTTTGCATGATATCTATAGCTATCCAGATGATCTCTGAAAATTTGGTAACAATCGGATATTAAACACAAAAGTTATTCAGCTTAACGTTTTCCACAGCTGCAAGCAGCGCTGCCGGCAGCATTGTGCCGAATCGTGTGTGCGTGTACGGTGGTGAAATGGGTTAAGTTGTTGACTGCAAAACGAACAGTACTATTATGCATTTACGGGTTCGAGTCCCGCCCGCATCAAAAATTAAATGTGTGCAAAAATGTTTTTTTTTATTCTAGATTTTGACTTTGCATAAATATTGTAAGTCCATAGCCTTTTACGGTCAAAATATGATTGTAGCCGTTTTTTTTTTGTTCCGCAAATAAACGATGTACGAGCAGCTGGGTAGCGGGTATATTACAGTCGAGCACACTCAACTGTAGCTTTCTTACTTATTTATTTTAGATTTTCACTTAAATTTTGTAAGTCCATGGCCTTTTACGGTCAAAATATGATTGTAGCCGTTCTTTATTGTTCCGCGAATAATTTTGATGTACGAGCAGCTGGGTAGCGGGTATATTACAGTCGAGCACACTCGAATGTAGCTTTCTTACTTGTTTAACCGAATTTTGAAAGTAATTAAATTTACATTTATTTTGTTTTTCCCGTTTTGTGTTTGGCGTCAGTAGGTCTTCAACTTTTTGTGTCAGTACAGTGTACCACAATCTGATTTGAAATGAAAACTTTGCAGTATATACATTTTAAATATGTTTTAGTCTTTATAAAATGTCTAGTTGTACGCAGCGAAAAATTGAAAATTTCTTTTCGTAGTGACAACTCCAAAAGAGTGTGAATTTATTTACACAAAGTGGGGCTCAAACAGCAGCTGTTGAGCTTAAAGCTCCAAGTATCCCAGAGTTTAAGTCTTGGCTATGACCCTAGTGATTTGATGCATACTTCCAAGCATTCCTTAAAATTTTAAAATTCGGGTCGCTAAACATTTAATCATTTCATCGGAAAATGGAAAATAATGGTCCACCGCAAAACGATTTGCTGGAGTGGGCCCAAGAGAGATTCGTGAGCAATTCCTAAAGAATTTGGCGAATAAAGACTCTGTCTTGTCTACGACGAGTATTTCAAATACAATTTACACTACTACCCTCACAATAACATCATCAAGTTCAACCATCTCGTCCCCGTAAATCTCCATTTCTTTTGTCAGATCAGTAGCGGAACCCCAACCTTCTGCAGGACGGCAAGAGAGACATCTTTACACCAGGTAAAAGAAGAAACAACAAGAAAGCAGACACAGCTCTCCTCTCAAAGAAGGCAAACTTCTGTGCTTATTATCCGATTGTTACCAAATTTTCAGAGATCATCCTGCTACCCATAGTTATCATATAAACCGAAAACGAACAATATGGCATTAAATCTTCGGATGACATTGCTTTGCCAATCCCAATGCAACAATATACGATGCCTCAACCAAATTATTATTATCTGTAGTGTGCATCCGTGGTCTCTCGTTAAGATACCGTTATTAGTGTGGTTAAGTCTCTAGGGACTAGTCCAGCCCTCTCTTTACAAACTATCGAACAGTTAATATCGATCAAAAAGCTGGGCTTTGCCATATCGAAGCCCCTGGTCCATCTCTTGACGACGACTTCACGACGCTCAGCACAGGCGCAAGCAGTGGAAGTACGGAAAACGGAAACATGGATAACTTCTGTGTTTATCAGCCGATTGGATTGTAATTTGGGGAATAGATTTATATTGCAATTATTTATGTTGATACCAAAGTAGAAAGCAGTCAAAAATTGAAAATAAACTCGATCTATCTATGATATACAGGAACCTTTATGTGAAATATAGTGTTTCTAGCTTTTTTAATAGCTGCGATCTAGACGTTCAAACGGACAGACATACGGCCATGGCTCAATCGACTCAGCTAGTGATTTTGAGTCAGAATATATATACTTTGTGGGGTCTGCCACGCCTCCTTCTGCCTGTTACATACATTTGCACAAACTTAGTATACCATTTTTGACCATTTTCAATGGTCGAATGGTATAACAAGTAAGAAAGCTACAGTCGAGAGCGCTCGACTGTAATATACCCGCTACCGAGCTGCTCGTACATCAAAATTATTTGCGGAACAAACAAGAACGGTTACAATCATATGTTGACCGTAAAAGGCCATGGACTTACAATATTTATGCAAAAACAAAATCTAAAGTAAAAAGAAAAACATTTTTACACACATTTAATTTTTGATGCGGGCGGAACTCGAACCCGTAAATGCAAAAT
The DNA here is from genome assembly GCA_018904095.1 of Zaprionus ghesquierei. Classification (NCBI taxonomy): domain Eukaryota; kingdom Metazoa; phylum Arthropoda; class Insecta; order Diptera; family Drosophilidae; genus Zaprionus; species Zaprionus ghesquierei. Next base: position 119,060 of record JAEIGP010000043.1, on the reverse strand, counting down.
AGTACTGTTCGTTTTGCAGTCCACAACTTATCCAAAAAAGGAAAAAGGGGTAAAAAGTATTGAAAACGTATAACTTTTATTATTTATCACTTAAACAGTAAAAATAATAATTCTTCCTGTTAAGGACTATAAATCCAATATGTGCATGTAAAAAATTATATATGTTCTTTCAATACCTCTTTATATACTTGAATGGAAAGTGTTCTAGAGCACTCTAACTTTTGATAAATTTTGTTAAAGAAACGACCGATACGTATGGCATCTTTACGATGTATCGGTCCGTACCGGCTCGTTCGGACTTATTTACAGCGGGCAGCAATAAGAAACATGTTTACAAAGTTTCATGAAGGTAGCTCAAAAAGGGAGGCAAAAACTTTTCTTTGCAAAAAATAAGAAAAGCTTGGTCTCCCCCACCATGACACGCATGCATGCGGAATCGAACCTTGGACATATTACCTAAGAGGTCCACCACTTCTCCATTCGGCCATTAAGCCATTACGCAAATTTTGCCAAAGTTACATTATGAGACCATTCGGAAATTCTTGCACGACAAAAAATAAGTCTATATGCATGATGCGTGTTGTTGTTGCTATTTATTCTCATAACTTAAACATACAATTAAATAAAAAATAAAAATAAAAAAATATAAGAAAAAGCTGCGCTCTAACAATCGCACACAGCTGATTTAAAAGACTATCACTTCTCCACTTGTTAACTAAGTTTATAGTGAGGCATTAAAAAATGTCAAATAAAATGCACGACCACCAATTAAAGCATATAAAAAAAATTACAATAAAAGTTCCTAAAAAAAAAAAAGAAAATGCTTAAGCGGCATGAACTGGGAATCGAACCACGGGCCTGTCGGTTCAGGAGATCATCGCTTTTCCACCAAGCTACTGAAGCTGTTATTCAACAACTGCAAAAATTTGCATTGTAAGGCATTCTTCTTATTTCCTGTACAAATAAAGAAGCAGCGCTGCTTACAGCTATGGACAACGTTAAGCTGAATAACTTCTGTGTTTATTATCCGATTGCTACCAAATTTTCAGAGATCATCTGGCTAGCTATAGTTATTATATAAACCGAAAATAAATAATATGGCATCAAAATTGCGCTTGTAATCAATTTTTTCGATTTACCGGGGCGGAAGGGGGCGTGGCCAAAATCCAAAATAAACTTGATCAGCGTGCAATAATAACACATACTGTCACAAAATTTGGTAGTTCTAGCTCTTATAATAGCTGAGATCTAGATATTTACACGGACAGACAGACAGACAGACGGACAGACGGACATGGCTATATCGACTCGGCTATTGATCCTGAGCCAGAATATATATACTTTATGGGGTCGGAGGTGTCTCCTTCTGCCTGTTACATACATTTTCGGTTTGAACAAAGTTATAATACCCTTCTACTCTATGAGTAGCGGGTATAAAAAAAGAAAAAGATTAAGCGGCATGAACGGGGAATCGAACCACGGGCCTGTCGGTTCAGGAGTTCATCGCTTTTCCACTGACGCTGTTATCCAACAACTGAAAAAATTTGCATTGTAAGGCATTCTAATTATTTCCTGTACAAACGATCGGTAGCTTCCGATGCTTCCTTTCAGCCGTAGCGTGTGTAAAGCTATGCCGTTTTCGCAGTATCTCTTCAATATCAAATTTCCACAAGTCCATTCATTTATTTTACAATTTGAATTTTGGTGGTTCATCGGGAGCAGCCAAGGAGCCGCGTCTCACGATCAGTGGTAACTGAGCTTTACATTTTTCCTTAGGTTCTAAGTAAGCTTAAGTCTAATCGCTGCGCTGCCCACAGTTGGACGGCAGCGAGATGGTTAACCGTTATATCTTATCTGTAAGGCTATCTTAAGCTGGAGCGCTAGGGCATATGCATACACTTGAGTTCAGTCTGCGCTTACATTCCGTTACACGTGTAACGGAATGCCTACACTTACAAAAACAAGTGATCGCGCGTAACGGAATGCCTACACGACGTTATCACCTATCGATATATCTATGTTGTTTGCTTTCTGATCGTATAATATCTTATTATTTTTCTTATTTTCTTCTATCATTATTCTAGCTCTTTTATATGCTACTTCTAATCTATATTTACTTTCCTTAGCATAGTCATCTATACTATATATTGTCTCTATATTATCTATACTATTAAATTGTTTTGGTAAATTATTTGTTTTACCAAATACTTACTCGTATGGACAGTACCTATGTGCCATTGAGGGGGTCGTGTTGAAACAGAAAACGAAGTGTTGAAGCCATACGTCCCAATCAGTTTTATCAACCGATATATGTGAGCGTATGTATTTTTTAAAAGTTCTATGGCTACGTTCTATTGTTCCAACTGTCTGGTGGTGGTTTGCCGTTGATGTTATATTTTCAACTCCCAGGTATTTGCACAAATCATTTATAAGTGAATTCTTATATTCTGTTCTCATGTTCGCAATGAACGTCTTCATTGGACCGTACTTCAGAATAAATGATTTAAAAATTGTTTTGGTGACAGTGTTCGCGTTCTTAGTTGGAACTGGTATGGCAACTAAATATTTAGTTAAGTCACATATTAGAGTGACTGCATATTCATTGCCATTTTTTGATTTTGGTAGTGGACCAATAGTGTCTACTATCACCCTGTCTAAAGCGTTTATTGTTATTAATAATGGGGTCTTATTGTGCTTGGTTATTTTAGCTTTTTGACATTTTTGACACTTTCGTATGTACTCAGTAATATCTCGCGTCACACCTTTCCAAAAATAATGTCTTCTGACCTTGGCCAAGGTTTTTGCAATGCCGTTATGACCTCCTTGTATTGGATCGTCATGAAATTTAGACAGTATAGCTTCTTTTTCTTTTTGTTTTTCTATATTGGTCACCGGGTTGTGTAGCACTACTCTTAATGTATTCAATATTTTATTGCCCATTTTTATACCCGCTACTCATAGAGTAGAAGGGTATTATAACTTTGTTCAAACCGAAAATGTATGTAACAGGCAGAAGGAGACACCTCCGACCCCATAAAGTATATATATTCTGGCTGAGGATCAACAGCCGAGTCGATATAGCCATGTCCGTCTGTCCGTATGTCTGTCTGTCCGTCTGTCTGTCCGTGTGAAAATCTAGATCTCAGCTATTATAAGAGCTAGAACTACCAAATTTGGTGACAAATTGTGTTATTATTGCACGCTGATCAAGTTTATTTTGGATTTTGGCCACGCCCCCTTCCGCCCCTGTAAATCGAAAAAACATTGATTACAAGCGCAATTTTGATGCCATATCTTTCATTTTCGGTTTACATGATAACTATAGCTAGCCAGATGATCTCTGAAAAGTTGGTAACAATCGGATAATAAACACAGAAGTTATTCAGCCTAATGTTTTCCATAGCTGTAAGCAGCGCTGCCGGCAGCGCAAATTTTGTATTTGTACAGGAAATAATAAGAATGCCTTACAATGCAAATTTTTGCAGTTGTTGGAAAACAGCGTCAGTATCTTGGTGGAAAAGTGATGAACTCCTGAACCGACAGGCCAGTGGTTCGATTCCCAGTTAATGCTAAGCTTTTTCTTTTTATACCCGCTACTCATAGAGTAGAAGGGTATTATAACTTTGTTCAAACCGAAAATGTATGTAACAGGCAGAAGGAGACACCTCCGATCCCGTAAAGTATATATATATTCTGGCTCATGATAAACAGCCGAGTCGATATAGCCATGTCCGTCTATCCGTCTGTCTGTCCGTGTGCAAATCTGGATCCAAATCTTCTTCTTTTTTTTTAAGAACTTTTACTTTAATTTTTGAATATCCATTAATTGGGGGTCGTGCATTTTATTTAAAATTTTTTTAATAGCTCACAGTAAACTTGGTTAACAAGTGGAGAAGTGACAGTCTCTTAAATCAGCTGTGTGCGATTGTTAGAGCGCAGCTTTTTCTTATATTTTTATACCCGCTACTCATAGAGTAGAAGGGTATTATAACTTTGTTCAAACCGAAAATATATGTAACAGGCAGAAGGAGACACCTCCGACCCCATAAAGTATATATATTCTGGCTCTGAATCAACAGCCGAGTCGATATAGCCATGTCCGTCTGTCCGTCTGTCCGTCTGTCCGCCTGTCCGTCTGTCTGTCCGTGTGAAAATCTAGATCTCAGCTATTATAAGAGCTAGAACTACCAATTTTGGTAACAAAATGTGTTATTATTGCACGCTGATCAAGATTATTTTGGATTTTGGCCACGCCCCCTTCCGCCCCTGTTAATCGAAAAAATATTAATTACGAGCACAATTTTGATGCCATATTGTTCATTTTCGGTTTACATGATATCTATAGCTAGCCAGATGATCTCTGAAAATTTGGTAACAATCGGATAGTAAACACAGAAGATATTCAGCCTAACGTTTTCCATAGCTGTAAGCAGCGCTGCGGCAGCGCTGCTTGCAGCATTGTGCCGAATCGTGTGCGTGTACGGTGGTGAAATGGGTTAAGTTGTGGACTGCAAAACGAACAGTACTATTATGCATTTACGGGTTCGAGTCCCGCCCGCATCAAAAATTAAATGTGTGCAAAAATGTTTTTTTTTTTTATTTTAGATTTTGACTTTGCATAGATATTATAAGTCCATTGCCTTTTACGGTCAAAGTTTGATTGTAGCCGTTTTTTTGTTCCGCAAATAATTTTGATGTACGAGCAGCTGGGTAGCGGGTATATTACAGTCGAGCACTCTCGAATGTAGCTTTCTTACTTGTTTTTCTACCATGTTTAAATAAACATAGCGTATGTTTTACATGCAAGGTCACTACTTTCTCTTTAGATTGCATAGGCAATTCTATTTTTTATACCCGCTACTCATAGAGTAGAAGGGTATTATAACTTTGTTCAAACCGAAATTGTATGTAACAGGCAGAAGGAGACACCTCCGACCCCATAAAGTATATATATTCTGGCTCAGGATCAACAGCCGAGTCGATATAGCCATGTCCGTCTGTCCGTCTGTCCGCCTGTCCGTCTGTCTGTCCGTGTGAAAATCTAGATCTCAGCTATTATAAGAGCTAGAACTACCAAAGTTGGTGACAATATGTGTTATTATTGCACGCTGATCAAGTTTATTTTGGATTTTGGCCACGCCTCCTTCCGCCCCCGTAATTCGAAAATCATATGTTGACCGTAAAAGGCCATGGACTAACAATATTTATGCAAAAACAAAATCTAAAATAAAAAGAAAAACATTTTTGCACACATTTAACCCTCGAACCCGTAAATGCATAATAGTACTGTTCGTTTTGCAGTCCACAACTTATCCCATTTTACCACCGTACACGCAGACACTATTCGGCACAATGCTGCAAGCACCGCTGCCGGCAAAAGGAGTAAAAAGTATTAAAAACGTATAACTTTTATTCGGGTACCAAAAATATCCAAGATTTATCACTTAAACAGTAAAAATAATAATTCTTCCTGTTAAGGACTATAAATCGAATACGTGCATGTAAAAAATGATATGTGTTCTTTCAATACCTCTTTATATACTTGAATGGAAAGTGTTCTAGAGCACTCACACTTTTGATAAATTTTGTTAAAGAAACGACCGATACGTATGGCATCTTTACGATGTATTGGTCCGTACCGGCTCGTTCGGACTTATTTACAGCGGGCAGCAATAAGAAACATGTTTACAAAGTTTCATGAAGGTAGCTCAAAAAGGGAGGCAAAAACTTTTTTTTTGCAAAAAATAAGAAGAGCTCGATCTCCCCCACCATGACACGTATGCATGCGGAATCGAACCTTGGACATATTACCTAAGAGGTCCACCACTTCTCCATTCGGCCATTAAGCCATTACGCAAATTTTGCCAAAGTTACATTATGAGACCATTCGGAAATTCTTCCACGACAAAAACAAAGTCTATATGCATGATGCGTGTTGTTGTTGCTATTTATTCTCATAACTTAAACATACAATTAAATAAAAAATAAAAATAAAAAAATATAAGAAAAAGCTGCGCTCTAACAATAGCACACAGCTGATTTAAAAGACTATCACTTCTCCACTTGTTAACTAAGTTTATAGTGAGGCATTAAAAAATGTCAAATAAAATGCACGATAACCAATTAATGCATATAAAAAAAAATTAAAGTAAAAGTTCCTAAAAAAAAAAGAAAATGCTTAAGCGGCATGAACTGGGAATCGAACCACGGGCCTGTCGGTTCAGGAGATCATCGCTTTTCCACCAAGCTACTGAAGCTGTTATCCAACAACTGCAAAAATTTGCATTGTAAGGCATTCTTCTTATTTCCTGTACAAATAAAGAATTTGCGCTGCCGGCAGCGCTGCTTACAGCTATGGACAACGTTAAGCTGAATAACTTCTGTGTTTATTATCCGATTGTTACCAAATTTTCAGAGATCATCTGGCTAGCTATAATTATTATATAAACCGAAAATGAATAATATGGCATCAAAATTGCGCTTGTAATCAATTTTTTCGATTTACCGGGGCGGAAGGGGGCGTGGCCAAAATCCAAAATAAACTTGATCAGCGTGCAATAATAACACATACTGTCACCAAATTTGGTAGTTCTAGCTCTTTTAATAGCTGAGATCTAGATTTTTACACGGACAGACAGACGGACAGACAGACAGACGGACAGACGGACATGGCTATATCGACTCGGCTATTGATCCTGAGCCAGAATATATATACTTTATGGGGTCGGAGGTGTCTCCTTCTGCCTGTTACATACATTTTCGGTTTGAACAAAGTTATAATACCCTTCTACTTTATGAGTAGCGGGTATAAAAAAAGAAAAAAATTAAGCGGCATGAACGGGGAATCGAACCACGGGCCTGTCGGTTCAGGAGTTCATCGCTTTTCCACTAAGCTACTGACGCTGTTATCCAACAACTAAAAAAATTTGCATTGTAAGGCATTCTAATTATTTCCTGTACAAACGATCGGTAGCTTCCGATGCTTCCTTTCAGCCGTAGCGTGTGTAAAGCTATGCCGTTTTCGCAGTATCTCTTCAATATCAAATTTCCACAAGTCCATTCATTTAATTTACAATTTGAGTTTTGGTGGTTCATCGGGAGCAGCCAAGGAGCCGCGTCTCACGATCAGTGGTAACTGAGCTTTACATTTTTCCTTAGGTTCTAAGTAAGCTTAAGTCTAATTGCTGCGCTGCCCACAGTTGGACGGCAGCGAGATGGTTAACCGTTATATCTTATCTGTAAGGCTATCTTAAGCTGGAGCGCTAGGGCATATGCATACACTTGAGTTCAGTCTGCGCTTACATTCCGTTACACGTGTAACGGAATGCCTACACTTACAAAAACAAGTGATCGCGCGTAACGGAATGCCTACACGACGTTATCACCTATCGATATATCTATGTTGTTTGCTTTCTGATCGTATAATATCTTATTATTTTTCTTATTTTCTTCTATCATTATTCTAGCTCTTTTATATGCTACTTCTAATCTATATTTACTTTCCTTAGCATAGTCATCTATACTATATATTGTCTCTATATTATCTATACTATTAAATTGTTTTGGTAAATTATTTGTTTTACCAAATACTAACTCGTATGGTCAGTACCTATGTGCCATTGAGGGGGTCGTGTTGAAACAGAAAACAAAGTGTTGAAGCCATACGTCCCAATCAGTTTTATCAACCGATATATGTGAGCGTATGTATTCATTAAAAGTTCTATGGCTACGTTCTATTGTTCCAACTGTCTGGTGGTGGTTTGCCGTTGATGTTATATTTTCAACTCCCAGGTATTTGCACAAATCATTTATAAGTGAATTCTTATATTCTGTTCCCATGTTCGCAATGAACGTCTTCATTGGACCGTACTTCAGAATAAATGATTCAAAAATTGTTTTGGTGACAGTGTTCGCGTTCTTAGTTGGAACTGGTATGGCAACTAAATATTTAGTAAAGTCACATATTAGAGTGACTGCATATTCATTGCCATTTTCTGATTTTGGTAGTGGACCAATAGTGTCTACTATCACCCTGTCTAAAGCGTTTATTGTTATTAATAATGGGGTCTTATTGTGCTTGGTTATTTTAGCTTTTTGACATTTTTGACACTTTCGTATGTACTCAGTAATATCTCGCGTCATACCTTTCCAAAAATAATGTCTTCTGACCTTGGCCAAGGTTTTTGCAATGCCGTTATGACCTCCTTGTATTGGATCGTCATGAAATTTAGACAGTATAGTTTCTTTTTCTTTTTGTTTTTCTATATTGGTCACCGGGTTGTGTAGCGCTACTCTTAATGTATTCAATATTTTATTGCCCATTTTTATACACGCTACTCATAGAGTAGAATGGTATTATAACTTTGTTCAAACCGAAAATGTATGTACGAGGGTCGTTTGATAAGACCGTGACTTTTTGTATTTGCCGCGCACCTGCTCTAAATACAACACTGCTCCTGTCAGCAGTTATCGATTAACAGCTGACTGTAAAATTTTGAGAAAGCTGCGTTTTTTGGTTTGCGTTTTATAGGCATTGAAAGCAGACGATCTCGTGAATTTTAACGAAAATGGAAAAAAGTGAATTTCGTGTGCTAATTATCCATCACCGAAACCAAGGAAAGACTTGATAAATATTATGGGGACTCTGCACCATCAATTTCAATGGTTAAGAAATGGTTTACTGAGTTCCGTTGTGGTCGTACCAGTACAAGTGATGCCGAACGTTCAGGTCGCCCAAAAGAGGTCGTCATGCCAGAAATCGTCGACAAAATCCATGGAATGATATTGGATGATCGGAGAATGAAAGTGCGTGAGGTAGCTGAGGCTGTAGGCATCTCAACTGAACGGGTACATCACATTTTACATGAATATTTGGACATGAAAAAGCTTTCCGCGCGATGGGTGCCGCGATTGCTCACACACGACCATAAGCGCAACCGTGTGACCATTTCAAAGGAGTGTTTGGCGATGTTCAACCGCAATCCAAACGAATTTTTGCGCCGTTTCGTTACCGTAGACGAAACATGGATCCACCACACCACACCAGAGACCAAAGAACAATCAAGACAGTGGGTTTCTCCGGGTGAACGTGCACCAAAGAAGGCGAAGGTGGGTCTGTCGGCCAACAAGGTCATGGCCACAGTTTTTTGGGATGCACAAGGTATCATTCACATCGATTACCTTGAAAAGGGTAAAACGATCACCGGCGAATATTATTCAGAGCTTTTGGACAGATTCGATATTGATTTGAAGCAGAAACGACCGCATTTGGCGAAAAAAAAGTGCTGTTCCATCAGGACAATGCACGGGTGCACACGTGTGTAGTCAGCATGGCAAAATTTCATAAATTGGGCTACGAACTGCTACCCCATCCAGCATATTCTCCAGATTTAGCCCCCTGTGACTATTTTTTGTTTCCAAACATGAAGAAATGGCTCGGCGGTAAGAGATTCGGGTCAAATGAAGAGGTCATCACAGAAACAAACGACTATTTTGAGGGCCTTGAGAAAACCTATTATTTGGAAGGAATAAAAAAATTGGAAAAACGCTGGACTAAATGTATAGAGCTAAAAGGAGATTATGTTGAGAAATAAAACGCTTCTTTGACGAAAAAAATATATTTTATTCAAAAAGTCACGGACTTATCAAACGACCCTCGTAACAGGCAGAAGGAGACACCTCCGACCCCATAAAGTATATATATTCTGGCTCAGGATCAACAGCCGAGTCGATATAGCCATGTCCGTCTGTCCGTCTGTCTGTCTGTCCGTCTGTCCGTCTGTCTGTCCGTGTGAAAATCTAGATCTCAGCTATTATAAGAGCTAGAACTACCAAATTTGGTAACAAAATGTGTTATTATTGCACGCTGATCAAGATTATTTTATATTTTGGCCACGCCCCCTTCCGCCCCTGTAAATCAAAAAAACATTGATTACAAGCGCAATTTTGATGTCAAATCTTTCATTTTCGGTTTACATAATAACTATAGCTAGCCAGATGATCTCTGAAAATTTGGTAACAATCGGATAATAAACACAGAAGTTATTCAGCCTAACGTTTTCCATAGCTGTAAGCAGCGCTGCCGGCAGCGCTGCTTGCAGCATTGTACCGAATTGTGTGTGCGTGTACTGTGGTGAAATGGGTTAAGTTGTGGACTGCGAAACGAACAGTACTATTATGCATTTACGGGTTCGAGTCCCGCCCGCATCAAAAAATAAATGTGTGCAAAAATGTTTTTTTTTTTATTTTAGATTTTGACTTTGCATAAATATTGTAAGTCCATATCCTTTTACGGTCAAAATATGATTGTAGCCGTTCTTTATTGTTCCGCAAATAATTTTGATGTACGAGCAGCTGGGTAGCGGGTATATTACAGTGAAGCACACTCGACTGTAGCTTTCTTACTTGTTTGTTATCCGCGGGTAGGTATTATAACTTTGTTCAAACCGAAATTGTATGTAACAGGCAGAAGGAGACACCTCCGACCCCATAAAGTATATATATTCTGGCTCAGGATCAACAGCCGAGTCGATATAGCCATGTCCGTCTGTCCGGCTGTCCGCCTGTCCGTCTGCCTGTCCGTGTGAAAATCTAGATCTCAGCTATTATAAGAGCTAGAACTACCAAAGTTGGTGACAATATGTGTTATTATTGCACGCTGATCAAGTTTATTTTGGATTTTGGCCACGCCCCCTTCCGCCCCCATAATTCGAAAATCATATGTTGACCGTAAAAGGCCATGGAATAACAATATTTATGCAAAAACAAAATCTAAAATAAAAAGAAAAACATTTTTGCACACATTTAATTTTTGATGCGGGCGGAACTCGAACCCGTAACAAACTTATCCCATTTTACCACCGTACACGCAGACACTATTCGGCACAATGCTGCAAGCACCGCTGCCGGCAAAAGGAGTAAAAAGTATTAAAAACGTATAACTTTTATTCGGGTACCAAAAATATCCAAGATTTATCACTTAAACAGTAAAAATAATAATTCTTCCTGTTAAGGACTATAAATCGAATACGTGCATGTAAAAAATGATATGTGTTCTTTCAATACCTCTTTATATACTTGAATGGAAAGTGTTCTAGAGCATTCAAACTTTTGATAAATTTTGTTAAAGAAACGACCGATACGTATGGCATCTTTACGATGTATTGGTCCGTACCGGCTCGTTCGGACTTATTTACAGCGCGCAGCAATAAGAAACATGTTTACAAAGTTTCATGAAGGTAGCTCAAAAAGGGAGGCAAAATAGGTCCACCACTTCTCCATTCGGCCATTAAGCCATTACGCAAATTTTGCCAAAGTTACATTATGAGACCATTCGGAAATTCTTGCACGACAAAAACAAAGTCTATATGCATGATGCGTGTTGTTGTTGCTATTTATTCTCATAACTTAAACATACAATTAAATAAAAAATAAAAATAAAAAAATATAAGAAAAAGCTGCGCTCTAACAATCGCACACAGCTGATTTAAAAGACTATCACTTCTCCACTTGTTAACTAAGTTTATAGTGAGGCATTAAAAAATGTCAAATAAAATGCACGACCACCAATTAATGCATATAAAAAAAAATTAAAGTAAAAGTTCCTAAAAAAAAAGAAAATGCTTAAGCGGCATGAACTGGGAATCGAACCACGGGCCTGTCGGTTCAGGAGATCATCGCTTTTCCACCAAGCTACTGAAGCTGTTATCCAACAACTGCAAAAATTTGCATTGTAAGGCATTCTTCTTATTTCCTGTACAAATAAAGAATTTGCGCTGCCGGCAGCGCTGCTTACAGCTATGGACAACGTTAAGCTGAATAGCTTCTGTGTTTATTATCCGATTGTTACCAAATCAGATCAAAGAGATCATCTGGCTAGCTATAGTTATTATATAAACCGAAAATGAATAATATGGCATCAAAATTGCGCTTGTAATCAATTTTTTCGATTTACCGGGGCGGAAGGGGGCGTGGCCAAAATCCAAAATAAACTTGATCAGCGTGCAATAATAACACATACTGTCACCAAATTTGGTAGTTCTAGCTCTTATAATAGCTGAGATCTAGATATTTACACGGACAGAAAGACGGACAGACAGACAGACGGACAGACGGACATGGCTATATCGACTCGGCTATTGATCCTGAGCCAGAATATATATACTTTATGGGGTCGGAGGTGTCTCCTTCTGCCTGTTACATACATTTTCGGTTTGAACAAAGTTATAATACCCTTCTACTTTATGAGTAGCGGGTATAAAAAAAGAAAAAGATTAAGCGGCATGAACGGGGAATCGAACCACGGGCCTGTCGGTTCAGGAGTTCATCGCTTTTCCACTAAGCTACTGACGCTGTTATCCAACAACTAAAAAAATTTGCATTGTAAGGCATTCTAATTATTTCCTGTACAAACGATCGGTAGCTTTCGATGCTTCCTTTCAGCCGTAGAGTGTGTAAAGCTATGCCGTTTTCGCAGTATCTCTTCAATATCAAATTTCCACAAGTCCATTCATTTATTTTACAATTTGAATTTTGGTGGTTCATCGGGAGCAGCCAAGGTGCCGCGCCTCACGATCAGTGGTAACTGAGCTTTACATTTTTCCTTAGGTTCTAAGTAAGCTTAAGTCTAATCGCTGCGCTGCCCACAGTTGGACGGCAGCGAGATGGTTAACCGTTATATCTTATCTGTAAGGCTATCTTAAGCTGGAGCGCTAGGGCATATGCATACACTTGAGTTCTGTCTGCGCTTACATTCCGTTACACGTGTAACGGAATGCCTACACTTACAAAAACAAGTGATCGCGCGTAACGGAATGCCTACACGACGTTATCACCTATCGATATATCTATGTTGTTTGCTTTCTGATCGTATAATATCTTATTATTTTTCTTATTTTCTTCTATCATTATTCTAGCTCTTTTATATGCTACTTCTAATCTATATTTACTTTCCTTAGCATAGTCATCTATACTATATATTGTCTCTATATTATCTATACTATTAAATTGTTTTGGTAAATTATTTGTTTAACCAAATACTAACTCGTATGGTCAGTACCTATGTGCCATTGAGGGGGTCGTGTTGAAACAGAAAACAAAGTGTTGAAGCCATACGTCCCAATCAGTTTTATCAACCGATATATGTGAGCGTATGTATTCATTAAAAGTTCTATGGCTACGTTCTATTGTTCCAACTGTCTGGTGGTGGTTTGCCGTTGATGTTATATTTTCAACTCCCAGGTATTTGCACAAATCATTTATAAGTGAATTCTTATATTCTGTTCCCATGTTCGCAATGAACGTCTTCATTGGACCGTACTTCAGAATAAATGATTCAAAAATTGTTTTGGTGACAGTGTTCACGTTCTTAGTTGGAACTGGTATGGCAACTAAATATTTAGTTAAGTCACATATTAGAGTGACTGCATATTCATTGCCATTTTCTGATTTTGGTAGTGGACCAATAGTGTCTACTATCACCCTGTCTAAAGCGTTTATTGTTATTAATAATGGGGTCTTATTGTGCTTGGTTATTTTAGCTTTTTGACATTTTTGACACTTTCGTATGTACTCAGTAATATCTCGCGTCACACCTTTCCAAAAATAATGTCTTCTGACCTTGGCCAAGGTTTTTGCAATGCCGTTATGACCTCCTTGTATTGGATCGTCATGAAATTTAGACAGTATAGCTTCTTTTTCTTTTTGTTTTTCTATATTGGTCACCGGGTTGTGTAGCGCTACTCTTAATGTATTCAATATTTTATTGCCCATTTTTATACACGCTACTCATAGAGTAGAATGGTATTATAACTTTGTTCAAACCGAAAATGTATGTAACAGGCAGAAGGAGACACCTCCGACCCCATAAAGTATATATATTCTGGCTCAGGATCAACAGCCGAGTCGATATAGCCATGTCCGTCTGTCCGTCTGTCTGTCTGTCCGTCTGTCTGTCCGTGTGAAAATCTAGATCTCAGCTATTATAAGAGCTAGAACTACCAAATTTGGTAACAAAATGTGTTATTATTGCACGCTGGCAGCGCTGCTTCCAGCATTGTACCGAATTGTGTGTGCGTGTACGGTGGTGAAATGGGTTAAGTTGTGGACTGCGAAACGAACAGTACTATTATGCATTTACGGGTTCAAGTCCCGCCCGCATCAAAAAATAAATGTGTGCAAAAATGTTTTTTTTTTTTATTTTAGATTTTGACTTTGCATAAATATTGTAAGTCCATATCCTTTTACGGTCAAAATATGATTGTAGCCGTTCTTTATTGTTCCGCAAATAATTTTGATGTACGAGCAGCTGGGTAGCGGGTATATTACAGTCGAGCACACTCGAATGTAGCTTTCTTGCTTGTTTTTCTACCATGTTTAAATAAACATAGCGTATGTTTTACATGCAAGGTCACTACTTTCTCTTTAGATTGCATAGGCAATTCTATTTTTTATACCCGCTACTCATAGAGTAGAATGGTATTATAACTTTGTTCAAACCGAAAATGTATGTAACAGGCAGAAGGAGACACCTCCGACCCCATAAAGTATATATATTCTGGCTCAGGATCAACAGCCGAGTCGATATAGCCATGTCCGTCTGTCCGTCTGTCCGTCTGTCTGTCTGTCCGTCTGTCTGTCCGTGTGAAAATCTAGATCTCAGCTATTAAAAGAGCTAGAACTACCAAAAATGGTGACAGTATGTGCTATTATTGCACGCTGGTCAAGTTTATTTTGGATTTCGGCCACGCCCCCTTCCGCCCCCATAAATCGAAAAAACATTGATTACAAGCGCAATTTTGATGCCATATTGTTCATTTTCGGTTTACATGATAACTATAGCCAGCCAGATGATCTCTGAAAATTTGGTAACAATCGAGCAGCTGGGTAGCGGGTATATTACAGTCGAGCACACTCGACTGTAGCTTTCTTACTTGCTCATTTTCGGGTTACATGATAACTATAGCTAGCCAGATGATCTCTGAAAATTTGGTAACAATCGCATAATAAACACAGAAGTTATTCAGCTTAATATTTTCCGTAGCAGTAAACAGCGCTGCCGGCAGCGCAAATTCTGTATTTGTACAGGAAATAATAAGAATGCCTTACAATGCAAATTTTTGCAGTTGTTGGAAAACAGCGTCAGTATCTTAGTAGAAAAGCGATGAACTCCTGAACCGACAGGCCAGTGGTTCGATTCCCAGTTAAGCCTAAGCTTTTTCTTTTTATACCCGCTACTCATAGAGTAGAAGGGTATTATAACTTTGTTCAAACCGAAAATGTATGTAACAGGCAGAAGGAGACACCTCCGATCCCGTAAAGTATATATATTCTGCCTCATGATCAAAAGCCGAGTCGATATAGCCATGTCCGTCTATCCGTCTGTCTGTCCGTGTGAAAATCTGGATCCAAATCTTTTTCTTTTTTTTTAAGAACTTTTTCTTTAATTTTTGAATATGCATTAGTTGGGGGTCGTGCATTTTATTTAAAATTTTTTTTAATGGCTCACAGTAAACTTGGTTAACAAGTGGAGAAGTGACAGTATCTAAAATCAGCTGTGTGCGATTGTTAGAGCTCAGCTTTTTCTTATATTTTTATACCCGCTACTCATAGAGTAGAAGGGTATTACAACTTTGTTCAAACCGAAAATGTATGTAACAGGCAGAAGGAGACACCTCCGACCCCATAAAGTATATATATTCTGGCTCAGGATCAACAGCCGAGTCGATATAGCCATGTTCGTCTGTCCGTCTGTCCGTCTGTCTGTCCGTGTGAAAATCTAGATCTCAGCTATTATAAGAGCTAGAACTACCAAATTTGGTGACAATATGTGTTATTATTGCACGCTGATCAAGTTTATTTTGGATTTCGGCCACGCCCCTTCCGCCCCCGTAAATCGAAAAAACATTGATTACAAGCGCAATTTTGATGCCATATTGTTCATTTTCGGTTTACATGATAACTATAGCCAGCCAGATGATCTCTAAAAATTTGGTAACAATCGAGCAGCTGGGTAGCGGGTATATTACAGTCGAGCACACTCGACTGTAGCTTTCTTACTTGTTCATTTAAGGGTTACATGATAACTATAGCTAGCCAGATGATCTCTGAAAATTTGGTAACAATCGCATAATAAACACAGAAGTTATTCAGCTTAATATTTTCCGTAGGAGTAAACAGCGCTGCCGGCAGCGCAAATTCTGTATTTGTACAGGAAATAATAAGAATGCCTTACAATGCAAATTTTTGCAGTTGTTGGAAAACAGCGTCAGTATCTTAGTAGAAAAGCGATGAACTCCTGAACCGACAGGCCAGTGGTTCGATTCCCAGTTAAGCCTAAGCTTTTTCTTTTTATACCCGCTACTCATAGAGTAGAAGGGTATTATAACTTTGATCAAACCGAAAATGTATGTAACAGGCAGAAGGAGACACCTCCGATCCCGTAAAGTATATATATTCTGCCTCATGATCAACAGCCGAGTCGATATAGCTATGTCCGTCTATCCGTCTGTCTGTCCGTGTAAAAATCTGGATCCAAATCTTTTTCTTTTTTTTTAAGAACTTTTTCTTTAATTTTTGAATATGCATTAATTGGGGGTCGTACATTTTATTTAAAATTTTTTTAATGGCTCACAGTAAACTTGGTTAACAAGTGGAGAAGCGACAGTCTCTTAAATCAGCTGTGTGCGATTGTTAGAGCGCAGCTTTTTCTTATATTTTTATACCCGCTACTCATAGAGTAGAAGGGTATTATAACTTTGTTCAAACCGAAAATGTATGTAACAGGCAGAAGGAGACACCTCCGATCCCGTAAAGTATATATATGCTGGCTTATAATCAACAGCCGAGTCGATATAGCCATGTCGGTCTATCCGTCTGTCCGTCCGTGTGAAAATCTGGATCCAAATCTTTTTCTTTTTTTTTTAAGAACTTTTACTTTAATTTTTGAATATGCATTAGTTGGGGGTCGTGCATTTTATTTAAAATTTTTTTTTAATGGCTCACAGTAAGCTTGGTTAACAAGTGGAGAAGTGACAGTATCTAAAATCAGCTGTGTGCGATTGTTAGAGCGTAGCTTTTTCTTATATTTTTATACCCGCTACTCATAGAGTAGAAGGGTATTATAACTTTGCTCAAACCGAAAATGTATGTAACAGGCAGAAGGAGACACCTCCGACCCCATAAAGTATATAAATTCTGGCTCAGGATCAACAGCCGAGTCGATATAGCCATGTCCGTCTGTCCGTCTGTCTGTCTGTCCGTCTGTCTGTCCGTGTGAAAATCTAGATCTCAGCTATTATAAGAGCTAGAACTACCAAATTTGGTGACAATATGTGTTATTATTGCACGCTGATCAAGTTTATTTTGGATTTCGGCCACGCCCCCTTCCGCCCCCGTAAATCGAAAAAACATTGATTACAAGCGCAATTTTGATGCCATATTGTTCATTTTCGGTTTACATAATAACTATAGCTAGCCAGATGATCTCTAAAAGTTTGGTAACAATCGGATAATAAACACAGAAGTTATTCAGCTTAACGTTTTCCATAGCTGTAAGCAGCGGTGCCGGCAGCGCTGCTTGCAGCATTGTGCCGAATCGTGTGTGCGTGTACTGTGGAAAACGTTAAGCTGAATAACTTCTGTGTTTATTATCCGATTGTTACCAAATTTTCAGAGATCATCTGGCTAGCTATAGTTATCATGTAAACCGAAAATGAGCAATATGGTTTACATGATAACTATGAGCAATATACCCGCTACTCATAGAGTAGAAGGGTATTATAACTTTGTTCAAACCGAAAATGTATGTAACAGACAGAAGGAGACACCTCCGACCCCATAAAGTATATATATTCTGGCTCAGGATCAACAGCCGAGTCGATATAGCCATGTCCGTCTGTCCGTCTGTCTGTCTGTCCGTCTGTCCGTCTGTCTGTCCGTGTGAAAATCTAGATCTCAGCTATTATAAGAGATAGAACTACCAAATTTGGTGACAGTATGTGTTATTATTGCACGCTGGTCAAGTTTATTTTGGATTTTGGCCACGCCCCCTTCCGCCCCTGTAAATCGAAAAAAATTGATTACAAGTGCAATTTTCATGCCATATTATTCATTTTCGGTTTATATGATAACTATATCTAGGCAGATGATCTCTAAAAGTTTGGTAACAATCGGATAATAAACACAAAAGTTATTCAGCTTAACGTTTTCCATAGCTGTAAGCAGCGGTGCCGGCAGCGCTGCTTGCAGCATTGTGCCGAATCGTGTGATGATCTCTGAAAATTTGGTAACAATCGGATAATAAACAAAGAAGCTATTCAGTTTAACGTTTTCCCTAGCTGTAAACCGCGCTTCCGGCAGCGCAAATTCTTTATTTGTACAGGAAATAATAAGAATGTCATACAATGCAAATTTTTGCTGTTGTTGGATAACAGCGTTAGTAGCTTAGTTAAAAAGCGGTAAACTCCTGAGCCGACAGGCCCGTGATTCGATTCCCAATTACTTACTTACTTATACTTTCATTTTTTAATATGCATTAATTGGTGGTGCATTTTATTTAAAATTTTTTTAATGGCTCACAATGAACTTAGTTAACAAGTGGAGAAGTGACACTCTCTTAAATCAGCTCTGTGCGATTGTCAGAGCGCAGCTTTTTTTTATATTTTTTTATTTTTATAATTATATGTTTATGATTATTATTTATGAATAAATAGCAACAACAACACGCATCATGCATTCAGACTTTGTTTTTGTCGTGCAAGAATTTCCGAATGGTCTCATAACGTAACTTTGGCAAAATTTGCGTAATGGCTTAATGGCCGAATGGAGAAGTGGTGGACGTTTTAGGTAATGGGTCCAAGGTTCGATTCCGCATGCATACGTGTCATGGTGGGGGAGATCGAGCTTTTCTTATTTTTTGCAAGGAAAAGTTTTTGCCTCCCTTTTTGAGCTACCTTCATGAAACTTTGTATACATGTTACTCATTGCTGCCCGCTGTAAGTAAGTCGGAACGAGCCGGTACGCACCGATACATCGTATAGATGCCATAGAACATATCGGTCGTTTTTTTAACAAAATTTATTTAATAAAGTTAGAGTGCTCCAGAACACTTTCCATTCAAGTATATAAAGAGGTATTAAAAGGGCACATATCCTTTTTTTACATGCACGTATTCGATTTGTAGTCTTCAACAGGTAGAATTATTATTTTTACTGTTTAGGTGATAAATCTTGGATTTTTGTGGTACCTGAATAAAAGTTATACGTTTTCAATACTTTTTACTCCTTTTCCCGGCAGCGCTGCTTGCAGCACTGTGCCGAATAGTGTGTGCGTGTACGGTGGTGAAATGGGTTAAGTTGTGGACTGCATAACGAACGAAACTATTATGCATTTATGGGTTGGAGTCCCACCCGCATCAAAAGTTAAATGTGTGCAAAAAATTATTTGTTTTATTTTAGATTTTGACTTTGCGTAAATATTATAAGGCAATGGCATTTTACGGTCAAAATATGATTGTAGCCGTTTTTTTGTTCCGCAAATAAATGATGTACGAGCAGCTGGGTAGCGGGTATATTACAGTCGAGCACAATCGACTGTAGCTTTCTTACTTGTTCATTTTCGGTTTACATGATAACTATAGCTAGCCAGATGATCTCTTTGGTAACAATCGGATAATAAACACAGAAGTTATTCAGCTTAACGTTTTCCATAGCTGTAAGGAGCGCTGCCGGCAGCGCTGCTTGCAGCATTGTGCCGAATCGTGTGTGCGTGTACGGTGGTGAAATGGGTTAAGTTGTGGACTGCAAAACGAACAGTACTATTATGCATTTACGGGTTCGAGTAAATGTGTGCAAAAATGTTTTTTTTTTTTTATACCCGCTACTCATAGAGTAGAAGGGTATTATAACTTTGTTCAAACCGAAAATGTATGTAACAGGCAGAAGGAGACACCTCCGACCCCATAAAGTATATATATTCTGGCTCAGGATCAACAGCCGAGTCGATATAGCCATGTCCGTCTGTCCGTCTGTCCGTCTGTACGTCTAGATCTCAGCTATTACAAAAGGTAGAGACACCTAATTTCCTGTATACCATAGGTAGATCGAGTTTATTTTCAATTTTCGATGTCGCGCCCACCGCCCACGCAAAACGATAATTACGATTATTAGGAAAAGTATTGAAGTTATGGCTTTCTGCTTTGGTATAAACAAAGATAATTACAATATAAATCTATTTTCAAAATTACAATCCGATCGAACAATAAACACAGAAGATATTCATCTAAACGTTTTCCATAGTTACACTCTTTGCGCCTTTGCAGCATATCGTGACGTCATCGTCAAATTTCCACATTTTTCCTAAATTTGCGTATTATTTAAAATTCATTAAGAATATTTAAAGCTTTTAAAAATGTTTTAAAAATATTAACTGTCAATTTTCTTAATTTCAAAATATTTAAAAATTTCTATAATTTATTAAAAATTTTTTTTTATACTTCCCACTTTTCCAAAGTTCCATAATTTTTAAAATTGCTTATCAATGAAAAAGGGATTAAGTCTTTGATTGCCTTTTGATTTTTTTTGCCTTTCTTAACATTTCTAATATTCTAATATTCTATTCTAATATTCAGTTACCACTGTATTTAGTTAGTGGTTTCGGCACCTTTAGCAGTAAGAGATGTTGTGCCAGCGCTGACACTTTTGATTGAATTCCCAGCAGCATGCGTTGCAAGACTCCCCATACAGCGCCAACTGCCTGCGCCAACTACCTGTGCCTGCATCTGCGTGTACGTCGGCGTCGATTGTAATCAACACGCTGGGATCAATCAGCAAACTTTAAAACTGAACGCCACACAGCAGTCAGCTCGAATGAATCCATCAAACGTATCAATCATGATGACAGGTCACAGTGCGAGCACAGTATAACTGGAAAAGACCAGGCCAGACCAGACACAGGCAGGACCAGGCAGCAGGTCCAGTTTTAGCTTTTCCTAACATGTCTGTGAAACGTCTCAGTTGTTGTTTTTGTTGTAGTTGGCGTTGCCTCACTTGTGAAGTCTCCACGCGCGTTTAAATTCGAGTAATCTTAGTTGTTGTTGCTTTTTTTTTGTATCAATCTCCCCACTCTGGACTCGAGTTGCAACTGTCGCATATAGCAGCTGGACACGGTGCTTGTGTGAGACGCTGCAGGCAGGCAGGCAGCATCAGCCCAACTGATTTGAAATTCTTAAGTGATTTTGATTACTTGAGGTATTGATATTTTGACTTGTACGTTGATTAGATAGTTGAAGGCTTGTTAGATGCATATCAGCAGCAGCAGCGGCCTCAGACCGGTCTCACTGGCTGCATGTCTTGGTCTTGGTCTCTACGTCTCCATTTTCGTCTGCATCTGCGTAATGCGCCTGGCTTGATGTTGATTATAATTTAATTATAAGCAATCTGTAACAAGTAAATGGCTTGCATGGTGCTCTCACTCCATGGCACTCCTGGTCATGGCGCATAATTTAGCAGGCAGGTGCAGCAGCTTTATTAGCTTAGACGTCTCAGTCCGAGCCCGCTGCATGACTAATAATAGTCATGGGCCGGTCACATTCTGCTCTCTTGCAACATTTGCCACCGGCACAAACCATACTTATTCTCAATCTGCTTGGCTTGGGCAGCCACGATGTCTGCTAACGAAAGTTGCAGACATTTGAGTGACTGAAGCAAGGCAAAATGCTGTAGAAATTTCCCCTTGCGATTTGCGGCTAATCCAATGGAAAATAATATAGACAGAGAGGTAACTTGCTGGCTTTATATGTAGAATTTGTAGCAAGGAGGTACCAAGCGATACAATTCTATTAAAACGATTCAAGTAGGCTGAGTTGCTTCTGTCTTAATTTCTGACTACGTAAGCTCTCAATGTGTTTGGATTTTCAGTCCCCTCTCAGCTCTCAGTTGAGACTGGACTGGGTTTTTTTTTTCTCTGGGTGAGATTGGAATCTCATTTTTTTTCTCAGGGTGGGACTGGAATCTCTTTTTATACCCGCTACTCATAGAGTAGAAGGGTATTATAACTGTGTTCAAACCGAAAATATATGTAACAGGCAGAAGGAGACACCTCCGACCCCATAAAGTATATATATTCTGGCTCAGGATCAACAGCCGAGTCGATATAGCCATGTCCGTCTGTCCGTCTGTCTGTCCGTGTCAAAATCTAGATCTCAGCCATTATAAGAGCTAGGACTACCAAATTTGGTGACAATATGTGTTATTATTGCACGCTGGTCAAGTTTATTTTGGATTTTGGCCACGCCCACTTACGCCCCAGTAAATCGAAAAAACATTGATAACAAGTGCAATTTTGATGCCATATTCTTCTGGCTAGCCAGATGATCTCTGAAAATTTGGTAACAATCGGATAATAAACACAGAAGTTATTCAGCTTAACGTTTTCCATAGCTGCAAGCAGCGCTGCCGGCAGCGCTGCTTGCAGTATTGTGCCGAATCGTGTGTGCGTGTACGGTGGTGAAATGGGTTAAGTTGTGGACTGCAAAACGAACACACTCGACTGTAGCTTTCTTACTTGTTACTTTACTTATGACGTTGGCAGTGGAATCCACTGACTTAACGTCTACTAGGCCCATTTTGGGCATATATATTTTTGTTGTTTTTATATGTGTAATATTTCCTCTGTATTGCATTATATTATATTATTATTTTCCTACAAACTTTCCTGCCTAATGTTTCGTATAGCTTTACGGGCTATACTGCTAATCGGGCAGAAGTGTTTCCGCTCGATTTTACAATTTCTTATAGGTAAATAAAAATCTACAAAAGTATGCAACACAGTGCTTTTGAGAAAAAAAATTGCGCTCTTGGAAGCGTTGTCGGTTCCGGTGCTGGCTGCTGTTGTTGCTTTTTCTAAATTGCTGGATGTCATCCGCGTCAGCTGGTCGTCGCCGGCCTGGCTACGCTGACGCTCCTTCGAAGGCGAAAGTGGCGGGGTGCCCCTCTCGCTGTTGTCTTCAATGTTACTGATGTTATGATAATGATGTTACCAGGGCCTATGGGCTCAGGCGAGGCCGGCGCTGGTCTTCGCGCTGGTCTTTATTTCATGCATGTTGATTTGCATAGAGGTCCAGGGCAGTCAGCTGGGCAATTGTCCTCTCGTCTTGGCAACGGCTTGGGTGATGGTGGTTTAATAGCTTGCTCTTTTATGGTTTGTATGAATTAAAAGATATTTTTAATTTTCTTTTAAAAAAAAAGAACACGTCAGATTTTATTGGTGTTAATTTTGGAACTAACTGGACTAAGTTTTACAATTAATAATTAAACCTATTCTCTGCCGACGTCGCTGATGTCGTCGAAGCCGTCGCTGCCGCTGTAGCTTTGCCGCTGCCGTTGTGGCTGCGCCGTTGTCGCTGATGGTGTCCGATGTCGTTGGCGTTCCCACGACTTGGCCGGTACAGACATTCTGCTAATGCAGCGCACGTGCCGGATGCACTGCCGTCGTAGCTGGAGTCAATGTGCCTGTTCTTGCTGAGCTGTTGTTTGTTGTGCAATTTCTTGGTTCATGTTGGGCTGCATTGGGCTTATTGTTGTTATTGGGACTTCGCTGACTGTCTGCTCGTGGCGGATGTACTGCATGTGGTGGAGTCGTGATCGAGATTTGGGTTCTTGTGTGTTCTTATCATATTTGGTCTTAACTTATGTATAAGGGTGAGTGAGTTGCGGTATGTTTTCTCTGTTCGAGGTTTTCTCTTAAAAAATCGAGCTCGGCAGTTAATTTCAATGCCATCGCCCATGGGGGCGGTGTTTTACTCGAATATATTAGCCACTTAAGGTGCGCTATTCTCTTGTTTATTTTGTTCTTCAAACCTCCTCGTTTTCCCATACCGCACTCTACTCACTCAGTCTATTTTTCAAAATTCCAGCTCTGTTGTTGTCTCCCGCGCTGTTGTTGTTGCTCTTGTCGTTTGTCTAGTTATTATTTGCTTTGCTGCTATTCTGAGTGAAACCATGTGCGAGTCCGAAATCGAATTTTTAATGTTGCTGCTGCTGTTAATGTTGTTGTTGTTGTTGCAGATTTTTGCTTCTGCACGGTCGCCATGTAATCACAAAGGTTCTCTTCAGTATCAAATTTCCACAAGTCCATTCATTTATTTTACAATTTGAATTTTGGTGGTTCTTCGGGAGCAGCCAAGATTCCGCGTCCCACGATCAGTGGTAACTAAGCTTTACATTTTTCCTTAGGTTCTAAGTAAGCTTAAGTCTAATCGCTGCGCTGCCCACAGTTGGACGGCAGCGAGATGGCTAACCGTTATATCTCATCTGTAAGGCTGTCTTAAGCTGGAGCGCTAGGGGATATGCATACACTTGAGTTCAGTCGGCGCTTACATTCCGTTACACGTGTAACGCAATGCCTACACTTACAAAAACAAGTGATCGCGCGTAACGGAATGCCTACACTTGCAAAAAAAAAGTGATCTCGCCGATCGACTAATATTTCGGTACAGTTGATATTTAATATGTATGCATACTACAGGCGCTATTCAAAGATAGATCTAATTTAAACAATAGGTGGCGGATAAACTTGTGCAGAGTTTTTTGATAGAATTAAATGTGTGAAAATTTGTTTTGAAACTGTGCGCTTGACTGTACTTTTCTTTACTTGTTTCCTCTCGTGTACCGTACGAATGAGCTTTTCGCTAATTTTTGCACGCTCGGGCAGCATTCGAATTCGCTTATGCTATGCGTGTGCCGACTGCCCAGCGGAAGAATTATGTGCCTTATACTTGTTATGGAAAATGAGAGACTGCCCGCCACTGCTATAAACTAATGACTACCTATATTTTATTTTAGGGTCGTAGTGGGCTGTTTAGTTGAAGAAGAAACCGACTGAGCCGAAAACGACCGAATAAAGTGTCCACTTTCTCTGCAAGTTGTATTTGTTGATTAATTAGGTAATAAAGCACATTTATTCAGAAACGGAATGTTAAATAGTGAAAGGTTTGCGAAGAACTGACATCGTAATACAAGCATAGGAAAGTAAAGCATAAGAGAGAATACATGGCGTTGCCAGATAGTTAGTATGAAGCTTATAACAAAATAGAGATAACACATATCGATATTCAACATTATTTAATTTTTATTTTAATTTATTTAAGTTAATTATAACAATCATCAGAGTTCTCTTGTGCTATACTTTAATTTGGCTCTTTCGATTTATGTAAACTAATGTAACACTCAAAGTACCTACTGATTTAAACGAAACGCTTTAACTGACCTAATTGCACCGACTTCTGTCCTCGCTGTTCCACTTACACGACGTACACAAAACGTATGTAGATTCGTGAAAGATTAACTTATTATATAAAAATGTGAATCAACTATTCAAGTCAAAATTGTTGAGAGCTACAAGTAAGGAAAGCTACAGTCGAGCACGCCCGACCGTAAGATACCATTCGACCAACTTCGAAGTTGCACTAACTAGTATTAACTTGCTCTCACACACACATACAGACACACACACAAAGGCTAAAACGATGCAGACGATATGCTGTAATGACGCGGGCAACGGAACTATAAAAAACGTTTTCTTTAAAAACTTCTGTATTTATTGCCCGATCGGATTATAATTTTGGGAATGGGTGCATATTATCAGCGTCGTGTTCTAAAGCAGAAATCTGTAACCTAAATACTTTCCTTAATATTCGTAAACTATCGACTTGCGTGCGTGGTGGGCGTGGCACCTCAAATTGAATAGGAACCATCCTGCTAAATTTGGTGTCCGTAACTGTAATACTTTCATTTATATTCGTAAATTATCGATTTGCGTGGGCGGTGGGCGTACAGGTGCCACCATGTCAAATTTGGTATCTCTAGCTTCTGTAATAGCTGAGATCTCGACGTTAGTATACCATTTTTGACCATTTTAAATGGTCGAATGGTATAATAAATAAATAAAATCAACGAAACAAGAATTAATTTAAAATATGCGAATGTTTCGTTTATTTCATTTGAATTAAACAACATTTAAGTTTACTGAGACTATTTTATTTAAATGTTTTGCTTGTTGAAAAAATATTTAATTTATTTAAATAACTTTCTTGAAAGAATTTCATTCTCATGAAAGATGATGTAAAGAATGATCGGGGCTTGTTCTTTTTAAGAACCAACAAGTAAGAACGGCTACAGTAAAGTGTTGACTGTATAAGACCATGGATTTTTTAAGATAATAAAAAAATGCAGATTGAGAAAACGGTTATCAAGCGTGTTTTTTAAAGAAAAATAATAAACAACACATAAAAATTTTTATATGATAACTATAGCTAGCCAGATGATCTCTGAAAATTTTGTAATAATCGGATAATAAACACAGAAGTTATTCAGCTTAACGTTTTCCATAGCTGTAAGCAGCGCTGCCGGCAGCGCAAATTCTTTATTTGTACAGGAAATAATAAGAATGCCTTACAATGCAAATTTTTGCAGTTGTTGGATAACAGCGTCAGTAGCTTAGTGGAAAAGCGGTGAACTCCTGAAACGACAGGCCCGTGGTTGATTCCCAGTTCATGCCGCTTAAGCTTTTTCTTTTTTTTTAAGAACTTATACTTTAATTTTTGAATATGCATTAATTGGTGGTCGTGCATTTTATTTAAAATTTTTTTAATGGCTCACAATGAAGTTAGTTAACAAATGGAGAAGTGACAGTCTCTTAAATCAGCTGTGTGCGATTGTTAGAGCTCAGTTTTTTCTTATATTTTTTTATTTTTATTTTTTATTTAATTGTATGTTTAAGTTATGAGAATAAATAGCAACAGCAACACGCATCATCCATTCAGACTTTGTTTGTGTCGTGCAAGAATTTCCGAATGGTCTCATAATGTAACTTTGGCAAAATTTGCGTAATGGCTTAATGACCGAATGGAGAAGTGGTGGACCTCTTAGGTAATGGGTCCAAGGTTCGATTCCGCATGCATGCGTGTCATGGTGGGGGAGACCAAGCTTTTCTTATTTTTTGCGAAGAAAAGTTTTTGCCTCCCTTTTTGAGCTACCTTCATGAAACTTTGTATACATGTTTCTTATTGCTGCCCGCTGTAAATAAGTCGGAAAGAGCCGGTACGGACCTATACATCGTATAGATGCCATAGAACCTATCGGTTGTTTTTTTAACAACATTTATTAAAAGTTAGAGTGCTCTAGAACACTTTCTATTCAAGTATATAAAGAGGTATTAAAAGGGCACATATCGTTTTTTACATGCACGTATTCGATTTATAGTCTTCAACAGGTAGAATTATTATTTTTACTGCTTAGGTGATAAATCTTGGATTTTTTTGGTACCTGAATAAAAGTTATACGTTTCCAATACTTTTTACTCCTTTTGCCGGCAGCGCTGCTTCCAGCATTGTGCCGAATAGTGTGTGCGTGTACGGTGGTGAAATGGGTTAAGTTGTGGACTGCATAACCAACAGAGCTATTATGCATTTATGGGTTCGAGTCCCACCGGCATCAAAAATTAAATGTGTGCAAAAAATTATTTGTTTTATTTTAGATTTTGACTTTGCGTAAATATTATAAGGCAATGGCATTTTACGGTCAAAATATGATTGTAGCCGTTCTTTATTGTTCCGCAAATAATTTTGAGCAGCTGGGTAGCGGGTATGTTACCAAGCAGTCTAAGGAAAGGAAAGAAACACTGCTTGGAAAAAACACTGATTGGTTGCTTGCAGTGGGCGCATTGCAAATCTATATGAAACGTTAAATAACTTTTATGTTCATTATCCGATAGGAACCAATATTTCAGCGATCGTTTAGGTGGTGATAGTTATCATTCACACCAAAAGTGAATACTCTAGCTTTATTATTGCGCTTGCTATACGGTTTATCGATTTGCGGGAGCAGAAGTAGGCGTGGCCCAAATTGTAATAAATACAAGTAAGAAAGCTACAGTCGAGTGTGCTCGACTGTAATATACCCGCTACCCAGCTGATTGTACATAATTTATTTGCGGAACAAAAAAACGGCTACAATCATATTTTGACCGTAAAAGGCTATGGACTTATAATATTTATGCAAAGTCAAAATATAAAATAAAAAAAAAAAAAAAATTTTTGCACACATTTAATTTTTGATGCGGGCGGGACTCGAACCCGTAAATGCATAATAGTACTGTTCGTTTTGCAGTCCACAACTTAACCCATTTCACCACCGTACACACACGATTCGGCACAATGCTGCAAGCAGCTCTGCCGGCAGCGCTGCTTACAGCTATGGAAAACGTTAAGCTGAATAACTTCTGTGTTTATAATCCGATTGTTGTATTGATTGTAAACCGAAAATGAACAATATGGCATCAAAATTGCACTTGTTATCAATGTTTTTTCTATTTGCGGGGGCGTGGCCAAAATCCAAAATAAACTTGATCAGCGTGCAATAATAACACATATTGTCACCAAATTTGGTTGTCCTAGCTCTTATGATAGCTGAGATCTAGATTTTCACACGGACAGACAGACGGACAGACGGACATGGCTATATCGACTCGGCTGTTGGTCCTGAGCCAGAATATATATACTTTATGGGGTCGGAGGTATCTCATTCTGCCTGTTACATACATTTTCGGTTTGAACAAAGTTATAATACCCTTCTACTCTATGAGTAGCGGGTATAATTTTACAGAGTATGATTCACATAAGTGTTGCCATCAAATTTGGTGGCTGTGGCTTTTTAAGTTTCTGAGATATAGGCGCTTGCTATACGGTTTATCGATTCGCGGGGGCGGAAGTAGGCGTGGCCCAAATTTTTGTAAAACTTTTACAGCGTTTGATACACATAAGTGTTGTCAACAAATTTGGTAGCTCTAGCTTTTTGAGTTTCTGAGACATAGGCGTGCATACAAACGAACAGACGGTCAGACGGACAGACGGACAGCTTAATCGACTCAGCTAGTGATCCTGAGCAAGAATATATATACGTTATGAGGTCGCAGATGCTTCCTTCTGCCTGTTAGGCACATTTCGACAAACACAATAGACCATGTATTTTTTTAAAATCTATGATCTAACTGCACACAACGTTTTGACTTTGACCGATTTTCTCGGCTATTACCCAGTGTTTTACGCCAGATTCAATATAGCCTTTTATTTAACCTTTTTCAAAATCGGTTAAAAGTTTTCCGCGGCCCATTTTAGAAAAAACAGGTAAGAACGGCTACAGTCAAGTGTTGACCATGGATTTTTTAAGGTTGTAAAAAAAATCTGATTTAGAAAACTGTTATTGGTAAACGTGTTTTTCAAAGAAAAATAATAAACAACATATATAATTTCGAGTTAGACGCCAAGCAGTCCAATCAGTTATAAAAAGCACTGCTTGGAAGAAACACTGCTTGCTTGCTTGCAGGGGGCGCATTGCAAATCTATATGAAACGTTGAATAACTTTTATGATCATTATCCGATCGGAACTAAATTAACAGCCATCGTTTAGGTGGTAATAGTTATCATTCACACCAAAACTGAATACTCTAGCTTTATTACTGCGCTTGCAATACGGTTTTTCGATTTGCGGGGGCGGAAGTAGGCGAGGCGCAAATTTTAATAACAATTTTACAGCGTATGATTCACATAAGTGTTTTCACCAAATTTGGTGGCTCCAGCTTTTTAAGTTTCTGAGATATAGGCGTACAACAACTTCGTAGTTGCACTAACTAGTATGAACTCGCTCTCACACACACATACAGACGAACACACAAAGGCTGAAACGATGCAGACGATATGCTGTAATGACGCGGGCAACGGAACTATAAAAAAGTTTTATTTAATAATTTTTGTATTTATTCCCCGATCGGATTGTAAATTTGGGAATGGGTGTATATTATCAGCATTTTTACGTGTTCTTAAGCAGAAATCTGTAACCTTAATACTTTCCTTAATATTCGCAAATTATCGATTTGCGTTGGCGGTGGGCGTGGCCCCTCAAATTTAAAATAAATTTCATCTGCGCATATTTTATAGGAACCAGCATGCCAAATTTGGTGTCTGTAACTGCAATACTTTCCTTAATATTTGTAAATTATCGATTTGCGTGGGCGGTGGGCGCGGAACTCCAAATTAGAAATAAACTTGCTCTGCTTATGGTATACAGTAACCATCATGTCAAATGATTCTGAGCCAGAGTATATATACTTTGTGGGGTCTGCCATGTCTCCTTTTGCCTGTTACATACTTTTGCACAAACTTAGTTTACCATTTCTGACAATTTTCAATGGTTAAATGGTATAATTACAAAATTGAAAGTCGATCAGTTAAAGTTCCTGTTGCTGGAACGAGAGTTGCCCACATCTGGATCGCGAGATCAACTAGTTCAGCGATTAATGATACACGAGCAGTCTGACGAAATCGAGTTTTGTGTTTATTTTGCGAATGAAGTAACTGATGAAATACCGGTGGTAGCACAACTCCATGCCGAGATGAGCCAACTTCGTGAGATGATGGCAAACTTTATTTGCCAGCTGAAGTAATACATAACACAACTACACGACATGCATCGGTTAAGGAAATCGCTAATACCTTGCCAGAGTACGATCCAACGGATGAGAATGGTATTTCTGTGGATCAATTCATCGACCAAATAAATCGAGTGATAGATGCCGATCACTGGGACGAAAAACTTATCTTGCTTGCCATATATACTCGATTAAAGGGAGCTGCCAGAATGTAGCTAGATGCGTCTCCAGTTCTACACACTACTTGAAGGGAATTTTCGAACGCTATTCGAGACGAGTTCGCCTCGACACCGGACGAAGCCGAGATTCACTATACGATCTCAAATGCTGTTCGTCGATCTAAGGAGGAGGAGTACTGTTTTCGCTTGGAGGAGGAGGAGTACTGTTTTCGCTTGTCAGCCCTTGGAAATCGTTACAATTAAGGCGAGTCTGCTATTATTCGATATGCCCGAGCTGGACCGAAGCACCGATAGCTACAACAGAGCATTGTGACCACAAAATTTGCAACGATGAAACAGATGCGTGACGTTATTAAAGAGTACTTTGTCAACCGAGGTAGGCTTCAATTACCAAAATACGATCCAGTCCCGAAAACGATGAACCGAAATCTAAACAACACGCCTCTGCAGCAACAACAAACGAAAAACAAGAAAGTAAGCTACAGTCGAGTGTGGTCGACTGTAATATACCCGCTACCCAGCTGCTCGTACATCATTTATTTGCGGAACAATAATAAGCGCTGCTGGCAGCGCTGCTTACAGCTATGGAAAACGTAAAGCTGAATAACTTAACTACACTAAATGAGTTTATTATCCGATTGTTATCAAATTTTCAGAGATCATCTGGCTAGCTATAGTTATCATGTAAACCGTATATGAACAATATGGCGTCAAAATTGCGCTTGTAGTCAATGTTTTTTCGATTTACAGGGGCGGAAGGGGGCGTGGCCAAAATCCAAAATAAACTTGATCAGCGTGCAATAATAACACGTTTTGTCACCAAATTTGGTAGTCCTAGCTCTTATAATAGCTGAGATCTAGAGGTTCAGAGGTAATCATCTTTTTTCGATTTACGGGGGCGGATGGGGGCGTGGCCAAAATCCAAAACAAACTTGATCAGCGTGCAATAATTACACATATTGTCACAAATTTGGTAGTCCTAGCTCTTATAATAGAATGAGATTTCACACGGACAGACAGACGGATAGACGGACATAGCTATATCGACTCGGCTGTTGATCCTGAGCCAGAATATATATACTTTATGGGGTCGGAGGTGTCTCCTTCTGCCTGTTACATACATTTTCGTTTTGAACAAAGTTACAATACCCTCTATGAGTAGCGGTCATAACAAGTAAGAACGGCTACAGTCAAGTGTTGACTGTATAAGACCATGGATTTTTCAAGGTTGGAAAAAAACACTGCATGGAAAAAACACTGATAGCTTGCTTGCAGTGGGCTCAATGCAAATCTATATGAAACGTTGAATAACTTTTATGTTCATTATCCGATCGGAACCAAATTTTCAGCAATCGTTTAGGTGGTGATAGTTATCATTGACACCAAAAGTGAATACTCTAGCTTTATTATTGCGCTTGCTATACGGTTTATCGATTTGCGGGGGCGAAAGTAGGCGTGTCCCAAATTTAAATAAAAACTTTACAGCGTATGATTCACATAAGTGTTTTCACCAAATTTGGTGGCTCTAGCTTTTTTAGTTTCTGAGATATAGGCGTTCATACAGACAGACAGACATGGCTTAATTGATTCAGCTCGTGATCCTGAGGAAAAATATATACACTTTATGGGGTCGCAGTTGCCTCCTTCTAGGTATTACGCACATTTTGACATTTTTACTCATAGAGTAGAAGGGCATTATAAATTTGTCCGAAAATGTATGTAACAGGCAGAAGGAGACACCTCCGACCCCATAAAGTATATATATTCTGGCTCAGGATCAACAGCCGAGTCGATATAGCCATGTCCGTCTGTCCGTCTGTCTGTCCGTGTGAAAATCTAGATCTCAGCTATTATAAGAGCAAGGACTACCAAATTTGGTGACAATATGTGTAATTATTGCACGCTGATCAAGTTTATTTTGGATTTTGGCCATGCCAACTTCCGCCCCCGTAAATCGAAAAAAAAATGATTACCTCTGAATCTCTAGATCTCAGCTATTATAAGAGCTAGGACTACCAAATTTGGGGAGAAAATGTGTTATTATTGCATGCTGATCAAGTTTATTTTGGATTTTGGCCACGCCCCTTTCCGCCCCATTTTCGGTTTACATGATAACTATAGCTAGCCAGATGATCTTTGAAAATTTGATAATAAACACAGAAGTTATTCAACTTAAAATTAGCTGTAAGTAGCGCTGCCAGCAGCGCTGGTTGCAGCATTGTGCCGAATAGTGTGTGCGTGTACGGTGGTGAAATGGGTTAAGTTGTGGACTCCAAAATGAAAGGTACTCTTATGCATTTACGGGTTTGAGTCCCGCCCGCATCAAAAATTAAATGTGTGCCAAAATATTTTTATACCCGCTACTCATAGAGTAGAAGGGTATTATAACTTTGTTCAAACCCAAAATGTATGTAACAGGCAGAAGGAGACACCTCCGACCCCATAAAGTATATATATTCTGGCTCAGGATCAACAGCCGAGTCGATATAGCCATGTCCGTCTGTCCGTCTGTCTGTCTGTCCGTCTGTCCGTCTGTCTGTCCGTTTGAAAATCTAGTTCTCAGCTATTATAAGAGCTAGAACTACCAAATTTGGTGACAATATGTGTTATTATTGCACGCTGGTCAAGTTTATTTTGGGTTTTGGCCACGCTCCCTTCCTCCCCTGTAAATCGAAAAAAATTGATTACAAGTGCAATTTTAATGCCATATTATTCATTTTCAGTTTATATGATAACTATGTCTAGGCAGATGATCTCTAAAAGTTTGGTAACAATCGGATAATAAACACAGAAGTTATTCAGTTTAACGTTTTCCATAGCTGTAAGCAGCGGTGCCGGCAGCGCTGCTTGCAGCATTGTGCCGAATCGTGTGTGCGTGTACGGTGATGAAATGGGTTAAGTTGTGGACTGCAAAACGAACAGTACTACCCGCATTTACGGGTTCGAGTCCCGCCCGCATCAAAAATTAAATGTGTGCAAAAATGTTTTTTTTTATACCCGCTACTCATAGAGTAGAAGATCAAGTTTATTTTGGATTTTGGCCACGCCCCCTTCCGCCCCTGTAAATCGAAAAAAATTGATTACAAGCGCACTTTTGATGCCGTATTGTTCCATATGATAATTATAGCTAGCCTGATGATCTCTGAAAATTTGATAACAATCGGATAATAAAAAAAGAAACTATTCAGTTTAACGTTTTCCCTAGCTCTAAACCGCGCATCCGGCAGCGCAAATTCTTTATTTGTACAGGAAATAATAAGAATGCCATACAATGCAAATTTTTGCTGTTGTTGGATAACAGCGTTAGTAGCTTAGTGAAAAAGCGATGAACTCCTGAGCCGACAGGCCCGTGATTCCATTCCCAATTCATGCCGCTTAAGCTTTTTCTTTTTTTTTTTAAGAACTTATACTTTAATTTTTATACCCGGTACTCATAGAGTAGAAGGGTATTATAACTTTGTTCAAACCGAAAATGTATGTAAGAGGCAGAAGGAGACACCTCCGACCCCATAAAGTATATATATTCTGGCTCAGGATCAACAGCCGAGTCGATATAGCCATGTCCGTCTGTCCGTCTGTCTGTCCGTGTGAAAATCTAGATCTCAGCTATTATAAGAGCTAGGTCTAAATTTGGTGACAATATGTGTTATTATTGCACGCTGATCAAGTTTATTTTAGATTTTGGCCATGCCCCCTTCCGCCACCGTAAATCGAAAAAACATTGATTACAAGCGCAATTTTGATACCATATTGTTAATTTTCGGTTTACATGATAGCTATAGCTAGCCAAATGATCTCTGAAAATTTGGTAACAATCAGATAATAAACACAGAAGTTATTCAGCTTAACGTTTTCCATAGCTGTAAGCAGCGGTGCCGGCAGCGCTTGTGCCGAATCGTGTGTGCGTGTTCGGTGGTGAAATGGGTTAAGTTGTGGACTGCAAAACGAACAGTACTATTATGCATTTACGGGTTCGAGTCCCGCCCGCATCAAAAATTAAATGTGTGCAAAAATGTTTTTTTTTATACCCGCTACTCATAGAGTAGAAGATCAAGTTTATTTTGGATTTTGGCCACGCCCCCTTCCGCCCCTGTAAATCGAAAAAAATTGATTACAAGCGCACTTTTGATGCCGTATTGTTCCATATGATAATTATAGCTAGCCTGATGATCTCTGAAAATTTGATAACAATCGGATAATAAAAAAGAAACTATTCAGTTTAACGTTTTCCCTAGCTCTAAACCGCGCATCCGGCAGCGCAAATTCTTTATTTGTACAGGAAATAATAAGAATGCCATACAATGCAAATTTTTGCTGTTGTTGGATAACAGCGTTAGTAGCTTAGTGAAAAAGCGATGAACTCCTGAGCCGACAGGCCCGTGATTCCATTCCCAATTCATGCCGCTTAAGCTTTTTCTTTTTTTTTTTTTAAGAACTTATACTTTAATTTTTATACCCGGTACTCATAGAGTAGAAGGGTATTATAACTTTGTTCAAACCGAAAATGTATGTAAGAGGCAGAAGGAGACACCTCCGACCCCATAAAGTATATATATTCTGGCTCAGGATCAACAGCCGAGTCGATATAGCCATGTCCGTCTGTCCGTCTGTCTGTCCGTGTGAAAATCTAGATCTCAGCTATTATAAGAGCTAGGTCTAAATTTGGTGACAATATGTGTTATTATTGCACGCTGATCAAGTTTATTTTAGATTTTGGCCATGCCCCCTTCCGCCACCGTAAATCGAAAAAACATTGATTACAAGCGCAATTTTGATACCATATTGTTAATTTTCGGTTTACATGATAGCTATAGCTAGCCAAATGATCTCTGAAAATTTGGTAACAATCAGATAATAAACACAGAAGTTATTCAGCTTAACGTTTTCGATAGCTATAAGCAGCGCTGCCGGCAGCGCTGCTTGCAGCATTGTGCCGAATTGTGTGTGCATGTACGGTGGTGAAATGGGTTAAGGTGTGGACTGCAAAACGAACAGAACTATTATTCATTTACGGGTTCGAATCCCGCCCGCATCAAAAGTTAAATGTGTGCAAAAATGTTTTTTTTTTTTATTTTATATTTTGACTTTGCATAAATATTATAAGTCCATAGCCTTTTACGGTCAAAATATGATTGTAGCCGTTTTTTTGTTCCGAAAATAAATTATGTACAAGCAGCTGGGTAGCGGGTATATTACAGTCGAGCACACTCGACTGTAGCTTTCTTACTTGTTTTTTTATTATTTTAGATTTTAACTTTGCATATATATTGTAAATCCATAGCCTTTTACGGTCAAAATATGATTGCAGCCGTTTTTTTTTTTTTGTTCTGCGAATAAATGATGTAAGAGCAGCTGGGTAGCGGGTATATTACAGTCGAGCCCACTCGCCTGTAGCTTTCTTTCTTGATTTTATTTTTTTACAATAAAATCCATGGTCTAATAAAGTGCTATAATTATGGCGAAACAGGACATTTTTCGAATAAATGCCCACAACCTCCGAAACGACATCGATGTACTACTTGCAATAAAGTACATCCCAACAACGGTAACTGCGTTAAATCGAGTACACGACGCCTTGGGGCTACGAATTAAGATAAATGCTTCTACAAGACCGTCATCGTCCAATCAAAACCGTATACTGCGTTCATTGATACGGGTAGCCAAGCCAGCATGGTTCGTGAGACGGTAGCACAACAACTCAACGCCAATCGATGCAAGTGTACAATGCAAATTCGTGGTATTTGTGGTGGAGTACGCATTCTAAACGAAGCAATCATAATAGTAGAGCTGACCATCGATAAGATTGTTTTAGAAGCACTGGTTTATATAGCCGAAGATGAAATCGTACAGCAAGGTTTTCTTATTGGCCTAGTTATCCTTGTTAACTCAAATCTTACGCTAAAGTTTGAGAACGGAATGATAACTTTTGAGAGCAAACGAGCAACGCAGCAAGTATCTCCCTCAAAGAAACTTATTAATCTTCTTTCTAATATCGACAGCAATGACGATAAGACACGAATGCAGAGCTTACTAGAAGATTATGCCGAGGTCTTCCTCTGGCTTTGAAGGAATTGGGAAATCTAACGTAGTCGAAGCTAAAATAGAAATAGAAGATAAGCAGGCAGTGGCCCAAGCACCATACCGAATCCCTAAGCCAAAGCGTGACGTTGTAAATGCTATGATATCGCACACGATATTATCGCCAAGTCAACGTCTGAGTATGCGAGCCCAGTTGTTTTGATTAAAAAGAAGAACGGAGGCGATCAAGTGGATCAAGAAGGAAAACTTTCCAATGCCGAACATTGAGGAACGTCTACATGAAGCGAAACGATTTAAATTTTTTTTACGTTGGATCGTAGTATCACCTGAAAGTCGCACGTTTACCGCATTCATTACAACCGACGGATTGTATGAATTTAAACGCATGCCATTTGCCATAAATAACGCGCCGGCGTCTTTTAATCGATTGATTGCTGAGATTCAAAGACGCGTCTGTAGAGGAGATATGCTGCATTATATGGACGACAAATTAATTGGCAGCCATGCGTTTAACGAGATGTATGAGAAACTTCAACTTATACTACAAGTGTTGCGAGAATTTGGCCTCACCTTGAACGTTAATAAGTGCGAATTGTATAAGCAGACAATTTCATTCTTAGGAGACCAACTACACGCAACAGGGATAAGTCCAGGTGAAGTCAAAACAAATGCCATTGCAGAGATTCCACGTCCAAGCAACGTTTCGGACTAAAGTAAATTCTTAGGACTTAGCGGATACTTTCGAAAATGTATCCCCGGATACGCCATTATTTCCGAGCCCTTACGCAAATTGCTACGCAAAGACCAGCCTTTTAAATGGAAACCACAACATGACGACGCATTCAATGAACTTAAGCAACGCCTTTTTTCAAAGCCTGTTCTTGTTAGCTATGACGTCAGTGCAGAACACGAAATACATACCGATGCTAGTTCTGTTGGCTTAGCTTGAGTACTACTGCAAAAAGAAAGCGATCAGTTAATGCCAGTTGCCTATTATAGCCGATCGACGACATAGAGCAAAATGAAGTTCCACAGCTATGAGCTTGAAGCTTTGGCTGTTGTCGAGTCTCTACAACGTTTCAAGTATTATGTCTATGGGAAACATATCCGTGTCATAACTGATTGCAATGCGCTAAAAACGACAATGGAAAAACGCGATCTGGTACCCCGAATTGCTAGATGGTGGCTACGCATTCAAGAATTCAATATTGAGATACTGCATCGCTCAGGTACGCGTACGGAACACGTCGATGCCTTAAGCCGAGCACCGTATGAAAATTCGCGTGAAAGGGAAGAAGCTGACTTAAAGATATTCAAAACCGTCATTGATGAAGCCGATTGGTTGTTTGCTACGCACCTGCAGGACGAGAAGATAAAACGAATTGCTAACGAAATGATCGCTAAGAAGATTACGGAGAACGATGAGTATGTACTTGAACTAGGTCGCCTATATCGCAAACATAATAACAAACACCTTTGGGTTGTGCCCAAGCAGTTACGCTACCGCATTCTTGTAGAATGTCACGACAACGCAGGACATATGTGCACCGACAAAACAATTAGCCGAATTATAAATCAATTCTGGTTTCCACGCATGCGAAATTATGTTAAAGGTTACATAAGTTCATGCGTAGGTTGTATCCTGTATTAGCAACGAGGAGGTCGTTAAGAAGATCAATACCACTACGACAATATTAAGCCAGTACCATTTGCTACGGTACATGTCGATAATCTAGGACCTTTTCCGAGAAGTTCCAAACGAAACGAGCATATCCTGATAATCGTTGACGCATTTACAAAGTTTACCATAATACGAGCCGTTAGAAGCACCGTACCCAGGCACGTTATTGAAATTCTTCGAGATGTTTGCAGCTACGGGATTGCTTTTACGTTTTAGTTCTGTCGAGAACATCATGTCAAAGATGTTCTTAATGCTGTTCGTACTCCACAAGCAAATGGACATGCCGATCGCACTAACCGCATAATTCTATCGATGTTATTGCCTTCAGTTGATAATGAAAAGCGCTGGGATGAGAAACTGCACCAAATCCAGTGGAGCATCAATACGATAACTAACAAAACCACTAATTATTCTACCTTTCAGCTCCTGAATGGCTATGAGCCACGAGGCACTTTGCAGAACTCCGTAACACAAGCGTTGAAATGTACTGATGATCAAGTGCTGACTAACGAAGAGTTGCAAGAGCTTCGAGCCGTACCGCAACACGAATCGACGATCATCGTGCAAAAGCCAAGAAACGTTACGATGCCAAACACGCCAAACCAACGGTTTACAGCAAAGGAGACTTAGTTTTGGCCAAAACGAACCCGCCAGTACAGGCAGATCACGTAAACTTGAGCCTTGTTATAAAGTCCCGTTTATCATCGCAAAGTTACTACCACATGACCGATATTTAATTGAAGACTTGTCGAACGCCCAACGAACTCAGCGACATTACAAATCTGTGAATGCGTCCGACAAACTAAAGCCGTGGTGCCAGATACCAATTGATGACACTGATGATGACGATGACCCTGCTGATAACTATTTCAACGATTTGTGCGAGGTCGCTACGAAATGTCAGGTAGCCGGCTGTAAGCGTATGGCAACCCACCCTAGCGCATAATCTGGTAGCCCGTGAGAGTCACACAGTCGTAGAAAATGAACAAGCCGTCGCGCAGCGTCGCGAGTAAAATTAATCCTTTAATTCATATCATTTAATGTTTAATATTTAAACAAAGAAAATAAATATAATCTTTGTTCACAACCATACCTAACCACTCGAAATGTCATCCCCGTATTACACACGATGAAAGCAAAATTCCGAATTACCGTTGCATTTGTCCCGTTACGTTTTTCTTGCACATAATAAGAACGCAATTGAATTCCATCAAAAAACTTTACACAAGTTTATTCCTCAGCTATTCTTTAAATTAGATCTATCTTTGAACAGCGCCATCTACATGAGAAAACTGCATAGCTTTACGCATGCTACGGCTGAAACAAAGCATCGTGACGATGACGTCACCGACGCGCAGCACAGGCGCAAGCAGTGGAAGTACGAAAAACGGAAACATGGTTAACTTCTATGTATATCGTCCAATTAGATGAAATTTGGGAAATAGATTTATATTGCAATTATTTATGTTCATACCAAAGCAGAAAGCTGTAACTTTAATACTTTTTCTAATATCGTAAATAAGTGATTTGCGTGGGCGGTGGGCGTGTCATCAAAAATTAAAAATAAGCTCGATTTATACCTGAACTTTCATGGTATACCTGAACTTTCATGTGAAATATGGTGTCTCTAGCTTTTGTTACAGCTGAGATCTAAACGTTCAAACGGACAGACGGACAGACAGACGGACATGGCTCAATTGACTCAGCTAGTGATCCTGAGTCAGTTAATATATACTTTGTGGGGTCTGCCAAGTCTTCTTCTGCCTGTTACATACATTTGCACAAACTTAGTATACAATTTTTGACCATTTTCAATGGTCGAATGGTATAAAAACGTAATTGAACCAAATCTTTACAAGCGTGAAAAAAAATTTTCAAACCTATTCAGTTGAGCGCCACTGTATATACTATATGGGGTCGAAGATGTCTCCTTCTGCCTGTTACATACATTTTCGGGTTGAACAAAGTAATAATATTCTGCACCTCTATGCGTAGCGGGTATAAAACAAAACTGTAATATACCCGGTACCCAGCTGCTCGTACATCAAAATTATTTACGGAACAAAAAAGAACGGCTACAATAATATTTTGACAGTAAAAGGCCATGGACTTACAATTTTTATGCAAAGTCAAAATCTAAAATAAAAAAAAAAAACATTTTTTCAATCATTTAATTTTAGATGCGGGCGGGACTCGAACCCGTAATCCATTTCACAACCGTACAAGCGCACACTATTCGGCCCAATGCTGCTGGCAGCGCTGCCGGCTATGGAAAACGTTGAGTTGAATAACTTTTGTGTTTATTATCCGACAATTACCAAGTTTACAGAGATTATTACTCTTGGGTTTATGCTTAAATAAATCGAAAATAACAATATGGCACCAAAATTACGCCTGTAATTCATTTCCTCCAATTTACGGTGGCGTGGTCAAAATCCGAAAAAAGTTGGATAAGCGTGCAATAATAACACATATTGTCACCAAATTTGGTAGACCTAGCTTTTTTAATAGCTGAGATCTAGGTGTTCATACGGACAGACAGACAGACAGACATACAGACAGGCAGACGGACAGACGTATATGGCTATATCGACTCGCCTGTTGATCCTGAGTTAAAATGTATGCACTTTAAGGGGTTGGAGATATCTCCTTCTACCCGTTACGGTTTGAACAAAGTTACAATACCCTTCTATTCTATTAGTAGGGGGTATAAAAAAAAACTAAAATTTAATTTTTGACGCGGGTGGGACTCAAACCCGTGAACGCATAATAGTACTGTTCGTTGTGCAGTCCACCACTTAACCCATTTCACCCCCGTACAAGTACGCACTATTCGGCTCAAAGCTGCTGGCAGCGCTGCCGGCTATGGAAAACGTTTAGTTGAATAACTTTTGTGTTTATTATCCGATTATTACCAAGTTTTCGGAGATCATTTCTCTTGCATATATATACTTTATGGGGTCGGAGTTGCCTCGTTCTACCTGTTACATACATTTCCGTTTTGAACAAAGATACAACACCCTTCTACACTATTAGTAGGGGGTATAAAAAAAAACTAAAATTTAATTTTTGACGCGGGCGGGACTCAAACCCGTGAACGCATAATAGTACTGTTCGTTGTGCAGTCCACCACTTAATCCATTTGACCACTGTACAAGTACGCACTTTTCGGCCCAATACTGCTGGCAGCGCTGCCGGCTATGGAAAAAGTTGAGTTGAATAACTTCTGTGCTTTATATCGTTACCAAATTTACAGAGATTTTTTCCCTTGGGCTTATGATTGAATGAACCGAAAAAGAACAACATGGTACCGAAATTGCATCTGTAATCCCTTTTTATCCGATTTACGGGGGGCGGGAGGAGGCGTGGTAAAAATCCAATATAAACTTGATCAGCGTGCAATAATAACACATATTGTTCCCAAATTTGGTAGTCCTAGCTCTTGTAATAGCTAAGATCTAGGTGTTCATACGGACAGACAGACAGACATGGCTCTATTGACTCGGCTGTTGATCCTGAGCCAGATTATATACACTTTATGGGGTCAGAGATGTCTCCTTCTGCCTGTTACATACATTTTTGGCTAGAACAAAGTTATAATACCCTTCACCTCTAAGAGTTGCGGGTATAAAAACAAAACTAACAAGTAAGGAAAGCTGCAGTCGAGCGCCCCCGTCCTTAAGATACCATTCGACCAACTTCGTGGATGCACTAACTACGAGGGTCGTTTGATAAGACCGTGACTTTTTGTATTTGCCGCGCACCTGCTCTAAATACAACACTGCTCCTGTCAGCAGTTATCGATTAACAGCTGACTGTAAAATTTTGAGAAAGCTGCGTTTTTTGGTTTGCGTTTTATAGGCATTGAAAGCAGACGATCTCGTGAATTTTAACGAAAATGGAAAAAAGTGAATTTCGTGTGCTAATTAAGCATTATTTTTTGCGTAAAAAATCCATCACCGAAACCAAGGAAAGACTTGATAAATATTATGGGGACTCTGCACCATCAATTTCAATGGTTAAGAAATGGTTTACTGAGTTCCGTTGTGGTCGTACCAGTACAAGTGATGCCGAACGTTCAGGTCGCCCAAAAGAGGTCGTCATGCCAGAAATCGTCGACAAAATCCATGGAATGATATTGGATGATCGGAGAATGAAAGTGCGTGAGGTAGCTGAGGCTGTAGGCATCTCAACTGAACGGGTACATCACATTTTACATGAATATTTGGACATGAAAAAGCTTTCCGCGCGATGGGTGCCGCGATTGCTCACACACGACCATAAGCGCAACCGTGTGACCATTTCAAAGGAGTGTTTGGCGATGTTCAACCGCAATCCAAACGAATTTTTGCGCCGTTTCGTTACCGTAGACGAAACATGGATCCACCACACCACACCAGAGACCAAAGAACAATCAAGACAGTGGGTTTCTCCGGGTGAACGTGCACCAAAGAAGGCCAAGGTGGGTCTGTCGGCCAACAAGGTCATGGCCACAGTTTTTTGGGATGCACAAGGTATCATTCACATCGATTACCTTGAAAAGGGTAAAACGATCACCGGCGAATATTATTCAGAGCTTTTGGACAGATTCGATATTGATTTGAAGCAGAAACGACCGCATTTGGCGAAAAAAAAAGTGCTGTTCCATCAGGACAATGCACGGGTGCACACGTGTGTAGTCAGCATGGCAAAATTTCATAAATTGGGCTACGAACTGCTACCCCATCCAGCATATTCTCCAGATTTAGCCCCCTGTGACTATTTTTTGTTTCCAAACATGAAGAAATGGCTCGGCGGTAAGAGATTCGGGTCAAATGAAGAGGTCATCACAGAAACAAACGACTATTTTGAGGGCCTTGAGAAAACCTATTATTTGGAAGGAATAAAAAAATTGGAAAAACGCTGGACTAAATGTATAGAGCTAAAAGGAGATTATGTTGAGAAATAAAACGCTTCTTTGACGAAAAAAATATATTTTATTCAAAAAGTCACGGACTTATCAAACGACCCTCGTAGTACTTACTCGCTCTCACACTAATATATACACACACAAAGGCTAAAACGATGCATGACGATATGCTGCAATGACGCGGGCAACGGAACTATGAAAAACGTTTTCTTTAATTACTTCTGTAGTTATTTTCTGATCGGATTGTTTTTTGGGATTGGGTTTATATTTTCATCATCTTTACGTGTTTCAAAGCAGAAATCAATAACCTAAATACTTTCCTTAATATTCAAAAATTATCGA
Source organism: Zaprionus ghesquierei (assembly GCA_018904095.1). Taxonomy (NCBI): domain Eukaryota; kingdom Metazoa; phylum Arthropoda; class Insecta; order Diptera; family Drosophilidae; genus Zaprionus; species Zaprionus ghesquierei. Next base: position 75,429 of record JAEIGP010000043.1, on the reverse strand, counting down.
GATGCGTGGCCGGTGGGCGTGGCACTCAAAATTTGAATAAACTTCATCTGCGTTTGATTTACAGGAACCATCATGCCGAATTTGGTGTCTATAACTGTAATACTTTCCTTAATATTCGTAAATTATCGATTGCGTGGGAGGTGGGCACGGCACTCCAAATTTGAAATAAACTTGATCTGCGAATGGTATACAGGAACCATCATGTCAAATTTGGTGTCTCTAGCTTTTGTCATAGCTGAGATCTCGACGTTCATACAGACAGACAGACGGACATGGCTCAATTGACACGACTGTTGATCTTGAGCCAGAATATATACACTTTATGGGGTCGGAGATGTCTCCTTCTGCCTGTTACATACTTTTGCACAAACTAAGTATTCCATAACTATCGTGCTTATTCCAATCGTTACCAAATTTTCAGAGACCTCTTGGGCTTTTGATTGTATAAACAAAAAAAAAAAAACATCCTTTTTTATTTGATTTACGGGAAACGAAGGAGCCGTGGTAAAAATCCAAAATAAGCTTGATCAACGTGGAATAATAACAAATATTTTCTCCAAATTTGGTAGTCCTAGCTCTTGTAATAGCTAACATCTTGGTGTTCATACGAACAGACAGACAGACGGACAGACGCAAATGGCTATATAGACTCGGATGTTGATCCTGAGCCAGATGTCGGAGATGTCTCCTTCTGCCTGTTACTTACATTTTCGGTCTGAACAAAGTTATAATACGCTGTACCTTAACGCCAAATATTTGGAAAATATATTTTTATAACATATGGCAAGTTACAGTCTTACACAAGTTGCAAGATTCTACCTTAATGATTTATTAAGTTATTATAGCTGCTTGATTTGGCTACCAATGATATATAGTTTAAAAGAATTATATTTAAGTTTTATGTATATAGTAGCATAATATGCTTCTCATATTACGCTTACATAAACTTAACTCTAACAAAAACAACGCGCATACAATCTTGCGCGTGCATAAATACACAACATAACATAACGAAACTTGAATCCACAACAAAGAAAAGCGCATGATTGTTGTATAACTTCATCATTCTTTTTGCATGTACTTAAACACAAATAAATAAATATGCTGACAAACACATTTCCGTTTCTCGCGACTCACTTCGAGCCGATCAAAACTCTGTACATTTAGTCTTAAGCTGACAGTTTTAAAATAAAGACGCTCACCGAAATTATTCGTGTTTCAATTTTTAGTGGCTTCAGCGTTGATCTTTGTCTTCGTTACAGACGGATCATTTATTAGACTCAAAATAGTAACTACGTAAGTGGCGCAGCCGGTAGGATGATACTAGTTGATGCGATATTAAACATATTCAATTCTCTGTGTATCATCCGCTAAAGAACTACAACTTCAATATCTCGCGTCGGTAAATCGGTACAATCGGTTAAAAAAAAAAAAAACAAATTTTGTAAACCAACAACATATTTGAAACGACAGAGTGATAGTGAAAGTGAACAACTTAAAATTGTATCAATTTTCAAGAAGACGCCTTTGAATTCGCTGAGTAGTAAATCCACAAAAGGTTACTCAAAACAAAGCGAAATAGCAAAGTGCGCAACACATGATAACAGCTAAACTAAGTGAAAACTAAATAAACATAACTAAAACTAAGTGAACTACAATAACAACAGTTAATCTAAGCGAAAACTAAATAAACTTAACCAGAAATAAACGAACAATAATAATAACAGTGTAACTAAGTGATAACTAAATAAACTTAATTACAACTAAGTGAACCATAATAATAACAGCTAAACTAAGTGAAAACTAAATAAACGTAACTACAACTAAGTTAACTACAATAACAACAGTTAACCTAAGCGAAAACTAAATAAACTTAACCAAAAATAAACGAACAATAATAATAACAGTGTAACTAAGTGAAAACTAAATAATCTTAATTACAACTAAGTGAACCATAATAATAACAGCTAAACTAAGTGAAGATTAAATAAACTTAACTACAACTAAAATGAATTATAATGATAACAGTGCAACTAAGTGAAACATTATAATAATAATAAGTGAGCGAACAACAAAAAACCTATCAAACACACAAACCTAAAACAAAAACACAAACGAATACTGAGAACTCAAACCCTATCCAAATCGCGAACCAAAATAAAGACACAAACCAATAGCGAAAACGCAAACCCTATCCAAATCACGAACCTAAATAAAGACACAAACCAATAGCGAAAACGCAAACCCTATCCAAATCTCGAACCTTAATAAAGACACAAGCCAATAGTGACAACGCAAACCTTATCCAAGTTACGAACCGATAAATAAACCCACAGCAAATACACAAACATTAATCAAAATTCAAAACCAACAAACCACAATGGCAGTAGCAGCACCAACACAAATAGAATTGTCTGACTCGAATATGATTCAAGTCGAAAGACAAATATACGCAATCGAGGTTTTCAACGAAGATCCTAACACCTTGTACACTTTCATCAGTCGCATTGACTTCATCTTGGCTCTTTATCAGACTACAGATGAAAGGCAAAAGTTAATAATCTTTGGACACATCGTGACCAACTTATACTTAACTACAAGCCCCAAGCACCGAACCACCAACTTCTGGAGGAATTCAGGAACACACAATATCGAGGTAACATTCGTCATTTCCTTGAAGAAGCCGAAAGAAAACGGCAGATACTTATAAGTAAATTAGAACTAGAATATAATATTACTGAAACCACTCTATATACTAAATTAATAGAGACCAGCATCGAAAATCTAATTCAAAAACTTCCAAGCCACATTTATCTCAGAATAATTAACTGTAATATTCCAAACTTGAGATCATTAATAAACATATTACAAGAAAAAGGTCTTTACGAGGCACCAACCTCAAGTAAAGATAATATAAAGCCAACTTTAATTCCAAACAAAATAACAACCACTCCCCAAAACAGGCAAATGAACAATCAAACCAGACCCCTTATACCCTTCCAACCATTCTATAACAACGTCTATCAACCCTATCACCAAGCATATTCTCATGTACCCAGGTTTAACACAAATCCGATTCCTCAATATCAAAATAGACCTATCTACCCACAACCTAACATACCCCTGACACAAACACCCAGACCAAACACAGCTTTTAACCAACAAAATATTTTTGACCAAAATCGTTTTGGACCTAGCCACACTCACATGCCCACAACATATCCACAAACCGGAAACGTACAGACTAATAACCCAATAAAAAGACAGACACCATCAGACAGCGGACAGTCTAAAATGAGCATAGAAGAGCTAAGATACCAAGAAGTAACGTCTTATCAACCCGAATATCCTTATAACTATAATTACTATTATCCCTACTATCCAGAATATTTTCAACCTCAGCCTTATCCCTATCAATCGAACTATACCCCAGAATTAATTCAGTGTCCCCCTGAACAGAACTATGACAATTCAGAAACAACAGAAGAGGAAACACCAACAACAAATGACAACGAACCAGACGACCCCGAACAAGCAGAAAATTTTCGGCTAGTAGCCCTGGATCAAGCCAATATATAACGATCAAACATAATAATACCGAATTGAAATGTCTAATTGATACAGGATCTACGATAAATATGCTCACGCGAAATATTTTTCAAACACCAACACTAGAAACCAATTACCTAATCCACACCAGTAATGGCCCGTTAATAATTAATGAACTTACGAATATACCACCTAACAACTACTTCCCTATTGCCCAAGAGTTCTTGATCCACCAGTTCTCAGATCATTATGACATGCTGATTGGACGCAAATTGTTGTCCGAAGCCAAAGCAATAATCGACTATAAAAAGAAAACTGCCACTCTATTTAAAAAAATAATACAAGATAAAAGACGGTAACAACATTACAGAACAGAACCATATTCAAATGGACCCTTCATTTCCACAAGACCCCACTTATTTAGAAACCTCCACACTTCAGGAGAACTTGTTCCCATTAGAACACCTTAACGTAGAAGAAAAACTGAAACTAACTAATCTACTGACAAAATACCAAGACATCCAATTTCGCGAAGGTGACACGCTCACTTTCACAAACCAAGAAAAACATATTATTAACATTACACACAATATCCCCGTCTACTCTAAAGTTTATAGTTTCCAACAGACATATGAAAAGGAAGTAGAAAACAGATCCAGGACATGTTAGAACAGGGCATTATCCGAGAAAGTTATTCACCATACTGTAGCCCCATTTGGGTCGTACCTAAAAAACTAGAAGCTTCTGGACAGCAGAAGCTTCGTATCGTAATAGATTAAAGGAAATTGAACGAAATAACAATAAACGACAGATACCCCATACCAAACATAGATGAAATATTAGGGAAACTAGGGAGGTCAAATTATTTCACAACAATAGATCTTGCAAAGGGCTTTCATCAAATAGAAATGGACTCAGAGCCAATAGCCAAAACTGCCTTCTCTACAAAATATGGACACTACGAGTACACAAGAATGCCATTTGGGCTTAAAAATGCCCCCGCTACATTTCAAAGATGCATGAACAATTTACTCCGTCCACTTTTAAATAAATGTTGTCTAGTATACCTAGACGACATCATAGTTTTCTCCACATCTTTAGAAGCTGTTTTCGAAAAATTATCACAGGCAAACTTAAAATTACAACTAGATAAATGCGAGTTCTTAAAACAAGAGACAACTTTCTTAGGACATGTTATTACTAAAGACGGGATTAAGCCAAACCCGGGTAAAATCAAAGCTATAGTTAAATATCCGCTACCAAGAAAAACTAAAGAAATTAAAGCCTTTTTAGGACTTACAGGATATTATAGGAAATTTATACCTAACTTTTCAAACATTGCCAAACCCCTGACCAAGTGCCTAAAGAAAGGAGCAACAATAGATATAAGCAGTTTAGAATACTTAGAAGCATTCCAAAAGTTAAAATTATTAATCTCTGAAGATCCGATCCTAAAAATACCGAATTTGGAGAGGAAATTTACATTAACAACAGATGCCAGCAATGTAGCTTTAGGAGCTGTTTTATCACAAGACGGACACCCTATTAGTTACATCAGCAGAACACTAAATGAACATGAAGTCAATTATAGCGCCATAGAAAAGGAATTATTAGCAATAGTTTGGGCCACTAAAACCTTCCGACACTATCTGTTAGGACGACATTTCGAAGTAGCTTCTGACCATCAACCCTTGTGCTGGCTACACAAATTAAAAGAACCTAATTCAAAATTAACAAGATGGAAAATTTGACTTTCGGAATATGACTTCGACATAAAATATATAAAAGGAAAGGAAAATTACGTAGCAGACGCATTTTCTAGAGTAAAGATAGAACAAACATTTTTTGGTGAATCTACACAACATAGTGCTGAAGAAGACAGTAGCAATTTAATCGGACTATCAGAGAAAGCTATCAATCAACATAAAAGACAAATCATCTTTACCAAAGGTCCCAATAGTACAGAAATAGAAACTTACTTCAAAAACAAAGTATACACCTTTCGTATGAAGAAATGACCCCTGAAATAGCCAAACGATATCTACTCGACTACTTTTGTTCAAAAAACAGCGCTCTTTACATCGAAAGCGATGCAGATTTCGAAGTAATTCAAAAAGCATATAAAGAGACAATGAATCCAAGATATACAAAGATTTTCCGAAGCCTCATCTTACTAAAAAACATTCCCACATACGCAAATTTCAAAGAACTAATTCTAAACACACATGAAGAACTTCTACACCCCGGAATACGGAAAACTGTAAAACTTTTCGGCGAGACATACTACTTCCCAAATAGCCAACTCCTTATCCAAAATATAATTGGGGAATTCCAAGTTTGTAACTTAGCAAAAACAGAACACCGAAATACAAAAATGCCAATGAAAGTCACCCCTAAACCCGAACATTGCCGCGATAAATTTGTAATAGATATCTATTCCTCTGAAGGGAATCACTATTTAAGTTGTATTGACATTTATTCAAAATTCGCCACCCTTGAGCAGATTAAACCAAACGATTGGATGGAATGCAAAAATGCTCTAATGCGCATATTCAATCAGTTGGGGAAACCCGAAATTCTAAAGGCAGACAGAGATGGCGCATTTTCTAGTTTAGCCCTCAAACGTTGGCTCGAAACTGAAAACGTAGAATTACAACTCAATACTACAAAAACAGGTGTTGCAGATATAGAAAGGCTCCATTAAACAATAAACGAAAAAATCCAAATCATAAATAATTTCGATGACAATGTAGCTAAACTCAGTAAAATAGAAACGATTCTTTACATTTACAACCACAAAACCAAACATGACACTACTGGACAAACTCCTGCCCACATATTTATTTATGCTGGACAACCAATTCTAGATACACAACACAACAAGGAAATTAAAATTAACGAAATAAACAAAGACCGAACAGAATACAACGTCGACACTAGATATAGAAAAGGACCGTTGCAAAAAGGGAATTTAGAAAACCCTTTTAAATTAACGAAGAATGTCGAACAAACTGACGAAGACCATTATAAAATCACCAATAGGATTAGAGAGACACATTACTACAAAACCCAATTTAAAAAACAGAAAAAAATTTAATGAACTACCCATTCCGCAGGCCTCTGGTTCATCATAATACTCCTTCTCACGTCTACAAAAATATGCCAAACCCAACAACTTCAAATCAACAACATTGACACTAACCATGGATACCTCCTATTTTCCGATAAATCGATTCAAATCCCTTCAGAATACAAACATCATTGTCTTCGCGTAAACCTTTCCGATATAGATAACCTAACCCACTATTTTAACAATAAAATAACTTACTACACTAATATTCCCCAAATTTACCTTTTGTACAATAAAATGCGAAGAGAACTTAGCGGAATAACTTTACACCAGACAAATAGACAGAAACGAGGACTAATCAACATAGTAGGATCAGCGTTTAAATATTTATTTGGTACACTAGATAACAATGACCGAACAAAGATTGAAAAACAATTAGAATCAGTAGCAACAAGTTCAATAAATCTACATGAAATAAATGATATAATTCAACTCATTAACAGTAACATACAAAGAACAAAAGCATTTTTAGACGAACATAGTAACAGAGAACAGTTAATATACGAACTTATCCAATTTACCGAGTATATAGAAGACATTGCAATGGGAATACAACTTTCGCGACTAGGACTATTTAATCCCAAATTACTTAATTACGACAGACTAGAGAACGTTGACAGCAGTAACATCTTACAAATTAAAACATCAACCTGGATTAGTACTAACCAAATACTTATCATAGCACATATCCCTATTAAGCAAAAAACTGTCTACACAATTAACATAATACCTTACCCAGATAATAACGGGTACCAACACGATCACAACGAAAAAGATACTTATTTTGAAGAACATGGCAAAATTTATAATCAAAATTGTAAAGAAATAAGTAACGAATGTATTAAGAACATTATAAAAAGAACTAAACCAATTTGCAATTTTGTCCCCACAACAGTTAACCAGATAATTAAATACGTCGAACCAAACAATATCCTTACTTGGAACATAAAGAATACTATTATAGAACAAGATTGCCAAGAAATAAATAAAAATGTAACAATTAACAGCAATAAAATAATAACAATAAAACAATGTAAAATTAAAAGGGAAAAAATAACATTAAACGAAAACCAGCTAAATCCCAAAATAAATCTAACCCCATTGTACACACCCATTGAACTAATAAAAATAAAACCAATAGAACATAAGGACATTGTAAAACTAATATCAACTAATAATATTACAGTCTCTATTATTGTATCACTCATTAGCCCTACATTTTGTAAAGTTTGTATCTACTTAAAACTAACAAGTAAGAAAGCTACAGTCGAGTGCGCTCGACTGTAATATACCCGCTACCCAGCTGCAAGTACATCATTTATTTGCGGAACAAGAAAACGGCTAGAATCATATTTTGACCGTAAAGGGCTATGGACTTACAATATTTATGCAAAGTCAAAATATAAAATAAAAAAAAACATTTTTGCACACATTTAATTTTTGATGCGGGCGGGACTCGAACCCGTAAATGCTTAATAGTACTGTTCGTTTTGCAGTCCACAACTTAACCCATTTCACCACCGTACACGCACACACGATTCGGCACAATGCTGCAAGCAGCGCTGCCGGCAGCGCTGCTTACAGCTATGGAAAACGTTAAGCTGAATAACTTCTGTGTTTATTATCCGATTGTTACCAAATTTTCAGAGATCATCTGGCTAGCTATAGCTATCATGTAAACCGAAAATGAACAATATGGCTTCAAAATTGCACTTGTTATTAATGTTTTTTCGATTTGCGGGGGCGGAAGGGGGCGTGGCCAAAATCCAAAATAAACTTGATCAGCGTGCAATAATAACACATATTGTCACCAAATTGGTTGTCCTAGCTCTTATAATAGCTGAGATCTAGATTTTCACACGGACAGACAGACGGACAGACGGACATGGCTATATTGACTCAGCTGTTGATCCTGAGCCAGAATATATATACTTTATGGGGTCAGAGGTGTCTCCTTCTGCCTGTTACATACATTTTCGGTTTGAACAAAGTTATAATACCCTTCTACTCTATGAGTAGCGGGTATAAAAACAACAAAAACAATTATGGAAACACAAGATACAAACCCAACTGCATTACCAAGATTATATGCGTCAACCCAATAGAAGCATAAGCTTCCTTTTAAGGGGAGGGAAGTAGCATAATATGCGTCTCATATTACGCTTACATAAACTTAAATCTAACAAAAACAACGCGCATACAATCTTGCGCGTGCATAAATACACAACATAACGTAACGAAACTTGAATCCACAACAAAGCAAAGCGCATGATTGTTGTATAACTTCATCATTATTTTTGCATGCACTTAAACACAAATGATTAAAAATGCTGACAAACACATTTCCGTTTCTCGCGACTCACTTCGAGCCGATCAAAACTCTGTACATTTAGTCTTAAGCTGACAGTTTTAAAATAGCGTTGATCTTTGTCTTTGTTACAGACGGATCATTTATTAGACTCAAAATAGTAACTACTTAAGTGGCGCAGCCGGTAGGATGATACTAGTTGATGCGATATTAAACATATTCAATTCTCAATGTATCATCCGCTAAAGAACTACAACTTCAATATCTCGCGTCGGTAAATCGGTACAATTGGTTCAAAAAAGAAAAAAAAAAAAATTTTGTAAACCAACAACATATTTGAAACGACAGAGTGATAGTGAAAGTGAACAACTTAAAATTGTATCAATTTTTAAGAAGACGCCTTTGAATTCGCTGAGTAGTAAATCCACAAAAGGTTACTCAAAACAAAGCGAAATAGCAAAGTGCGCAACACATGATAACAGCTAAACTAAGTGAAAACTAAATAAACATAACTAAAACTAAGTGAACTACAATAACAACAGTTAATCTAAGCGAAAACTAAATAAACTTAACCAGAAATAAACGAACAATAATAATAACAGTGTAACTAAGTGATAACTAAATAAACTTAATTACAACTAAGTGAACCATAATAATAACAGCTAAACTAAGTGAAAACTAAATAAACGTAACTACAACTAAGTTAACTACAATAACAACAGTTAACCTAAGCGAAAACTAAATAAACTTAACCAAAAATAAACGAACAATAATAATAACAGTGTAACTAAGTGAAAACTAAATAATCTTAATTACAACTAAGTGAACCATAATAATAACAGCTAAACTAAGTGAAGACTAAATAAACTTAACTACAACTAAAATGAATTATAATGATAACAGTGCAACTAGCGAATAACAAAAAACCTATCAAACACACAAACCTAAAACAAAAACACAAACGAATAGTGAGATCTCAAACCCTATCCAAATCGCGAACTAAAATAAAGACACAAACCAATAGCGAAAACGCAAACCCTATCCAAATCTCGAACCTTAATAAAGACACAAACCAATAGTGACAACGCAAACCTTATCCAAGTTACGAACCGATAAATAAACCCACAGCAAATACACAAACATTAATCAAAATTCAAAACCAACAAACCACAATGGCAGTAGCAGCACCAATACAAATAGAATTGTCTGACTCAAATATGATTCAAGTCGAAAGACAAATACACGCAATCGAGGTTTTCAACGGAGATCCTAACACCTTGTACACTTTCATCAGTCGCATCGACTTCATCTTGGCTCTTTATCAGACTACAGATGAAAGGAAAAAGTTAATAATCTTTGGACACATCAGTGGCGATGTTATCCGCACCCTCGGAGTGACCAACTTATTCTTAACTACAAGCCCCAAACACCGAACCACCAACTTCTGGAGGAATTCAGGAACACACAATATCGAGGTAACATTCGTCATTTCCTTGAAGAAGCCGAAAGAAAACGGCAGATACTTATAAGTAAATTAGAACTAGAATATAATATTACTGAAACCACTCTATATACTATATTAATAGAGACCAGCATCGAAAATCTAATTCAAAAACTTCCAAGCCACATTTATCTCAGAATAATTAACTGTAATATTCCAAACTTGAGATCATTAATAAACATATTACAAGAAAAAGGTCTTTACGAGGCACCAACCTCAAGTAAAGATAATATAAAGCCAACTTCAATTCCAAACAAAATAACAACCACTCCCCAAAACAGGCAAATGAACAATCAAACCAGACCCCTTATACCCTTCCAACCATTCTATAACAACGTCTATCAACCCTATCACCAAGCATATTCTCATGTACCCAGGTTTAACACAAATCCGATTCCTCAATATCAAAGTAGACCTATCTACCCACAACCTAACATACCCCTGACACAAACACCCAGACCAAACACCGCTTTTAACCGACAAAATATTTTTGACCAAAATCGCTTTGGACCTAGCCACACTCACATGCCCACAACATATCCACAAACCGGAAACGTACAGACTAATAACCCAATAAAAAGACAGAGACCATCAGACAGCGGACAGTCTAAAATGAGCATAGAAGAGCTAAGATACCAAGAAGTAACGTCTAATCAACCCGAATATCCTTATAACTATAATTACTATTATCCCTACTATCCAGAATATTTTCAACCTCAACCTTATCCCTATCAATCGAATTATACCCCAGAATTAATTCAGTGTCCCCCTGAACAGAACTATGACAATTCAGAAACAACAGAAGAGGAAACACCAACAACAAATGACAACGAACCAGACGACCCCGAACAAGCAGAAAATTTTCGGCTAGTAGCCCCGGATCAAGCCAATATATAACGATCAAACATAATAATACCGAATTGAAATGTCTAATTGATACAGGATCTACGATAAATATGCTCACGCGAAATATTTTTCAAACACCAACACAAGAAACCAATTACCTAATCCACACCAGTAATGGCCCGTTAATAATTAATGAACTTACGAATATACCACCTAACAACTACTTCCCTATTGCCCAAGAGTTCTTGATCCACCAGTTCTCAGATCATTATGACATGCTGATTGGACGCAAATTGTTGTCCGAAGCCAAAGCAATAATCGACTATAGAAAGAAAACTGCCACTCTATTTAAAAAAATATACAAGATAAAAGACGGTAACAACATTACAGAACAGAACCATATTCAAATGGACCCTTCATTTCCACAAGACCCCACTTATTTAGAAACCTCCACACTTCAGGAGAACTTGTTCCGATTAGAAAACCTTAACGTAGAACAAGTAAGAAAGCTACATTCGAATGTGCTCGACTGTAATATACCCGCTACCCAGCTGTTCGTACATCATTTATTTGCGGAACAAAAAAAAAAAACGGCTACAATCATATTTTGACCGTAAAAGGCTATGGACTTACAATATTTATGCAAAGTCAAAATCTAAAATAAAAAAAAACATTTTTGCACACATTTAATTTTTGATGCGGGCGGGACTCGAACCCGTAAATGCATAATAGTACTGTTCGTTTTGCAGTCCACAACTTAACCCATTTCACCACAGTACACGCACACACGATTCGGCACAATGCTGCAAGCTACCGAAATCTACCACGAAAATAGCAAGACGTGTTTTTTGATAGTGAAGAGTTTTTTCCTGTGTTTCTGCGGTTTTTCTGCCCAGAACTCTGACCTGAAAGAGCAAAGTGCTTGGTCAAAGTCTGCTGCATTGGTGGTAATACTCACTGCGAGGTTCTCCGGGTTCTGGAATCCTAATCGGCAGTCTTTTCCCAGTCTTTTCCCAGGTCATATCACTGCGCTTATTGGTGGTGGGGGCGAGGAGAGCGCCGCGAGGGCTGAGTGAAGGTGAAAATGTAATTTTCACTCAACTTTTCCTCGCTTTCTCCTTTTCCTAAGTCACGCCATTGTGGCCGGCGGAGAACATCAGCTGTCAGCGCTGCCAACCTACGTCAGTAAGCGATCGGACCTGAGTGGCGTTGCCAGATCAACGGCACCGCCAGGGCTGCTCGATCAGTTGAGCGCGTAATTCAGATATTTAATTTGAATTTTATATTTTTATAAATATCTATATTTATAAATATTTATTTATAAATATATATTTATAAATTTATATTTATATTTATATATAAATCTCGTAAATTTAAATTTAAAATTTGGCGCTCTACGTACGCATAGGGTAAGTTGTTGACACCTGCCAATTAATGGACGGTACAACGGGGGGCATTGCCCCCGACGACGTGGTGGACCCATTCAAACGAAGCGCCAGAATGTCCAGGTCCCCCACAAGAGGAGCGGGAATAACGGAGCGAGGAGCTGAAATCCCAGTTCCAGCGGCCGTGAGCGAATTCAATACCCAGCATCAGTGATCTTATAGTAGGAGAGAACTTGGCCCCTTCAGCACCGCCAGTGACCAAGAAGAAGATCTCCGATCTCATCAGCGTGCCGACCCAAAAAGCCTCAGCGAAAACCCCGCCTGTTTTGCCGATTAGGCCACTAGACCTGTCGGCCTACAAAAACGAGGACCTGTGCAGCATTTTGGGCATTATGGAACGGAAAATAACGGTACTGTTATCAGCCTTTGAGACGCAGCGCCACGTCACCCGGGAAACTAAGGGGGTGATTTCGGAGATGGCAGCTCTAAATGCCAGAGCAATCCAGCTGCAGGATGCCATCGCTAAGGTGGCCCCAACGAAGAGCACGGCAACCCAGACGGAAGCGCGACAGCAACCAGCGTGCACCCCGGCAGCCAGCAAAAAGAGCGCCCCAGTGAAGCCTGACCCGAAGAAGCTTCCCGCTAACAAGGATGTGACATTGCAGACGTCCAAAATTAAGGAGCCACTTCCGCCCAGCTTCGCGTCCGTAGCCAAAGAGGGTAACAAAAAGGCGGAGTGGACTAAGGTGGCACCTACGCGACTACGCAAAAAGCCAGAGGCGATAATAATTAAAAAGACGGGAGAAATTTCATACTCGGACATGCTCCGTAAGCTCAAAGCCGACCCGAGCCTGACAGAACTTGGCAGTCATGTCAAGAAAATCAGGAGGACCCAACAAGGCGAGTTGTTGCTCGAAGTGGAGGGAAAAGTTTCTGCAAGCGTGCCCAAATATAAAGGAGCGATCGAAGAATCCCTCAGGGAAATGGCTGCGGTCCGCACGGGCGCGCAGAGAATGGCGCTAACCTGCAGCGGCATGGATGAGGCGACGACAGCAATGGAGCTCTACAACTGCATGGCCTCTTAATTTGAAGGTATTCAGCTGAAGCCAGAAGATGTGCGGGGGATGCGCAAAATGCGAGATGGGACCCAAGTGGCGACGGTTACGATTAGCGTTAACGACGCAATAGGCGTCCTAAAAAAGGGCTCGCTAACCATTGGCTGGTCTCGCTGTCGCATCATTCAAGACACACGCCCCACAAGATGCTATAAATGCCTGGGTTACGGTCACAGGGCCATCAACTGTAAGGAGCCTGACCGCTCGGACTGCTGTCTTCGGTGCGGCGAACGTGGGCACAAAGCGAAGGGCTGTGATAATCAGCCGAAATGCCTGATCTGCAACAGCGATGTAGACAGAAATCACCCGACAGGTAGTTATGCATACCCTACCTTCAAAGCGAGCACAAAAAAAAGGAGTCCTGAGTCGCCGTGATGATGATTAACATCTTCCAGCTAAATAATAACCACTGCGCAGCTGCACAGAGCCTACTGTCCCAGACAGCGAGAGAGCGCAATGCTGACGTCATGCTCCTGAGCGAACCGTTCCCAACTGTTGCGGGAAACTCAGGAGTGCTCTTCGACTCTACACGTAAGGCGGCAGTCATATGCTGCAGAAACCTCTACATAGAGGAACAGGAAAGCGTGCCTATGCGTGGCATTGCGTACGCTAAAGTTAAGGTTGTTTACCTATATAGCTGCTACGCCCCGCCTAGTGACAGTCCGGACCTCTTCGAGGAACTGGTTAATACTTTAATTCACCACGCTAGAGGGCGCAAGCCTGTAGTCATTGCAGGTGACTTCAACGCCTGGGCAATAGAATGGGGAAGCCGGATATCCAATCTCAGAGGACGGGCCGTTACTGATGCCATGAACCAGCTGGATCTGGTGCTGTTGAATGACGGCGGCAAGCCGACGTTTAATAACGACAGAGGTATATCATTCATCGATGTCACCTTTGTCAACAGAAGCCTAGTCCCCACTGCTAAATAGACGGTTAAGGAGGACGTAACGCTGAGCGATCATGCCCTAATTACATTCAGCGCGCGCACGTCGTGCATCACACAACGACAGGCAAGGAGTACTCTTGGGCAAGCATGGGACATCAAAAAACTTGACAAGAACATGCACGCTTTCAACATCGAACAAATGGTGCTTACAAATGGACCTGCGGAAACCATGGTGGCGGCGCTCATGAAGATGCTGGAAGCTGCATGCGATGCAGCGATGCCGCGTAAGAAGCAAACAAGTAAACGCAAACCTCCGGTCTACTGGTGGAACGGCTCTCCCAACCAGCTACGCTCGGAATGCTTCAGGGCAAGGAGACAGGCGCAACGAGCCAGAGGTCACTCTCAGCACTCAGATCTACATGAGAAGTACAGATCGAAACGTGCGGAGCTCAGAAATGGCATTGCTGCTGCTAAAGCAAATGCTTTTAAAGAGAAAATTGGTTTGCAATAAGCTGAAAGCCGCTGAAGGAGGCACTCCACAGGACCCGGCTCTATTATCAAGCATCGTGGAGGAGCTATTCCCAGATCAGGATACTCTATGGCAACCCGCACAAGAAATCCCTGTCCCCGACTTCCCTTGTGTCACTACATGTGAGGTCATCGAAGCGGCAAAGAGAATCAAGCCCAACAAAGCCCCAGGTCTCGATGGCATCCCAGGCGTCGTAGTTATGGCTGCCGCAAATGCCAAGCCTGAAATCTTCAGGGACACCTTCCAACAGTGTCTGATAGATGGTGTCTTCCCTTCTCGCTGGAAGAACATGAGGCTGGTATTGTTGCCGAAAGGTAAGGCTACAACTAATGCTGCAGGCAGTTTCCGCCCACTATGTCTGCTGGATATTGTGGGAAAGCTCTTCGAACGCATTCTATATCGAATTGAGCTGATCACTGAGAGCCCCGATGGCCTACAAAGACACCAGTATGGCTTCCGGAGAGGAAAAAGCACTCTCGACGCTCTCACTGCCATAAGAGATCTGGCCAAGTCCGCCCTCGATGGTGACAGATGGCTAGGTGGCAGCAAGGAGTACTGCGCCATCATCACGCTAGACGTGAAAAATGCATTCAATACGGCGAGATGGCCAAACATCCTTAGGGCCATGCGCAACATGGGTATTCCTCGTTACTTCAGGATCAACATTGGCAGCTACGGGACCGTATACTATGGTACGATACTGATGGCGGGCCAAGAAAACACCACGTCACCGCAGGTGTCCCACAAGGGTCGGTACTTGGTCCAATCCTGTGGAACATAATGTACGACGGGATATTGTCCATCAGCAAGCCCAGTGGAGTGGAGCTACTCTGCTTTGCTGACGACGTGGCAGTAGCAGCGGTTGCCAAAACTATTCCGGAGCTACAGGACAAGAGCAATGCAGCGATTAGCTCAGCTATTAGCTGGCTGGAGAATGCCGGTCTAAGCATCGCTGCGCACAAGTCCGAAGCAGTGTTGTTGAGCAGCAGAAAGGCCGTCGAGAGTATACGTGTCGCGGTCAAAGACGCTCAAATAGAGTTTGCTGGATCCCTGAAGTATCTGGGTGTTCTTATTGACCATAGACTGTCATTCAAGGAGCATGCGAGATACGCCAGTAGGAAGGCAGCGATGACAGCAGCAGCACTGGCAAGACTCATGCCAAATATAGGTGGACCCAGGATGCCGGCCAGGAGGCTGCTAGTGGCAGTCGCGAAATCATCGCTTCTATACGCTGCCCCCATCTGGAGGAGTGTCACGAATAGAGTGACTTACCTGGACAACGCGCGTGCAGTATCACGGACCCTGGCTCTTAGACTGATAAGAGGATTCAGAACAATATCGGAAGATGCAGCTCATGTTCTCGCGGGCATCCCCCCGATCGATCTTGAGATAGAAGCCCAATACCTGTCTCGAGAAGGTGTTACCGGGGAAGAGATCAGTGTCTGGCTTTATGGGGTGTGGCAGACTAGGTGGCAACACTCACAACAAGGGAGATGGACCTACCAGCTGATTCCAGATTTATCCGAGTGGGCAGGGTGTGAACACAAAGTGCTGGACTATCATGGTTGCTTCCGGGGTTACATCTTCAGGTTTCGCCATGTGGACTCAGCCCTGTGCCTGTTCTGCAACGACGTAGCCGAAACAGTGGAACATATTCTAATGCACTGCACTAGGTTTCGTACAGAGAGGGAGATACTGAAGACTCTTGCTGGAATTCCGCAATATGCTGGCGGACAAAACCGTGTGGGAGAGGGCTCATGGCATTATAATAGGCATGATGAAACGTGTTCGCTGAAGAGACGGCCAGCAGACCCGTTGAATAAAGGAGCACTCCCGTGTGGTGGCGGACCAAGAATACCACCTCAGCGGGCTCGGCTTGTCGTAAAAGGCGACTAAAGAGTTAACGAAGGAGCGTTACACAGCAACGCACCAAGAGAGGGACTGCGACCGGGCACCACATCCTGCTCACCGAAGTAATACCTTGACTGGAAGTACCAGTGAGCGAAGCAAGGACTGGAGAGCATACGGAGGTTTTTGTTCAGTACGTAGGCGTAACCCTACTTGGAGAGCTATGAATCGTGCATACCATCTACGGACGGTAGATGGTATATTTCGAAGATCTTATTTTCCTGCCGTATTTGTAATAAAAAAAAAAAAAAAAAAAAACAATGCTGCAAGCAGCGCTGCCGGCAGCTTGGAAAACGTTAAGCTATGGAAAACGTTAAGCTGAATAACTTCTGTGTTTATTATCCGATTGTTACCAAATTCAGAAATCATCTGGCTAGCTATAGTTATCATGTAAACCGAAAATGAACAATATGGCATCAAAATTGCGCTTGTAAGTAATGTTTTTTCGATTTACGGGGGCGGAAGGGGGCGTGGCCAAAATCCAAAATAAACTTGACCAGCGTGCAATAATAACGCATACTGTCACCAAATTTGGTTGTCCTAGCTCTTATAATAGCTGAGATCTAGATTTTCACACGGACAGACAGACGGACAGACGGACATGGCTATATCGACTCAGCTGTTGATCCTGAGCCAGAATATATATACTTTATGGGGTCGGAGGTGTCTCCTTCTGCCTGTTACATACATTTTCGGTTTGAACAAAGTTATAATACCCTTCTACTCTATGAGTAGCGGGTATAAAAACTAAAGTATAAGTTCTTAAAAAAAAAAGAAAACGCTTAAGCGGCATGAATTGGCAATCGAATCACGGGCCTGTCGGCTCAGGAGTTCATCGCTTTTTCACTAAGTTATCCAACAACAGCAAAAATTTGCATTGTATGGCATTCTTATTATTTCCTGTACAAATAAAGAATTTGCGCTGCCGGAAGCGCGGCTTACAGCTAGGGAAAACGTTAAGCTGAATAGCTTCTTTGTTTATTATCCGATTGTTACCAAATTTTCAGAGATCATCAGGCTAGCTATAATTATCATATGGAACAATATGGTATCAAAATTGCGCTTGTAATCAATTTTTTTCGATTTACAGGGGCGGAAGGGGGCGTGGCCAAAATCCAAAATAAACTTGATCTTCTACTCTATGAGTAGCGGGTATAAAAAAAACATTTTTGCACACATTTAATTTTTGATGCGGGCGGGACTCGAACCCATAAATGCATAATAGTACTGTTCGTTTTACAGTCCACAACTTAACCCATTTCACCACCGTACACGCACACACGATTCGGCACAATGCTGCAAGCAGAGCTGCCGGCACCGCTGCTTACAGCTATGGAAAACGTTAAGCTGAATAACTTCCGTGTTTATTATCCGATTGTTACCAAACTTTTAGAGACCATCTGCCTAGATATAGTTATTATATAAACGGAAAATGAATAATATGGCATCAAAATTGCACTTGTAATCAATTTTTTTCGATTTACAGGGGCGGAAGGGGGCGTGGCCAAAATCCAAAATAAACTTGACCAGCGTGCAATAATAACACATACTGTCACCAAATTTGGTAGTTCTAGCTCTTATAATAGCTGAGATCTAGATTTTCACACGGACAGACAGACGGACAGGCGGACAGACAGACAGACAGACAGACGGACAGACGGACATACGGACATGGCTATATCGACTCGGCTGTTGATCCTGAGCCAGAATATATATACTTTATGGGGTCGGAGGTGTCTCCCTTTGCTTGTTACATACATTTTCGGTTTGAACAAAGTTATAATACCCTTCTACTCTATGAGTAGCGGGTATAAAAACTAAAACTAACTAATCTACTGACAAAATACCAAGACATCCAATTTCGCGAAGGTGACACGCTCGCTTTCACAAACCAAGAAAAACATATTATTAACACCACACACAATACCCCCGTCTACTCTAAAGTTTATAGTTTCCAACAGACATATGAAAAGGAAGTAGAAAAACAGATCCAGGACATGTTAGAGCAGGGCATTATCCGACAAAGTAATTCACCATACTGTAGCCCCATTTGGGTCGTACCTAAAAAACTAGATGCTTCTGGACAGCAGAAGCTTCGTATCGTAATAGATTATAGGAAATTGAACGAAATAACAATAAACGACAGATACCCCATACCAAACATAGATGAAATATTAGGGAAACTAGGGAGGTCAAATTATTTCACAACAATAGATCTTGCAAAGGGCTTTCATCAAATAGAAATGGACTCAGAGCTAATAGCCAAAACTGCCTTCTCTACAAAATATGGACATTATGAGTACACAAGAATGCCATTTGGGCTTAAAAATGCCCCCGCTACATTTCAAAGATGCATGAACAATTTACTCCGTCCACTTTTAAATAAATGTTGTCTAGTATACCTAGACGACATCATAGTATTCTCCACATCTTTAGAAGAACATCTTCAAGTCTTACAAGCTGCTTTCGAAAAATTATCACAGGCAAACTTAAAATTACAACTAGATAAATGCGAGTTCTTAAAACAAGAGACAACTTTCTTAGGACATGTTATTACTAAAGACGGGATTAAGCCAAACCCGGGTAAAATCAAAGCTATAGTTAAATATCCGCTACCAAGAAAAACTAAAGAAATTTAAGCCTTTTTAGGACTTACAGGATATTATAGGAAATTTATATCTAACTTTTCAAACATTGCCAAACCCCTGACCAAGTGCCTAAAGAAAGGAGCAACAATAGATATAAGCAGTTTAGAATACTTAGAAGCATTCCAAAAGTTAAAATTATTAATCTCTGAAGATCCGATCCTAAAAATACCGAATTTCGAGAGAAAATTAACATTAACAACAGATGCCAGCAATGTAGCTTTAGGAGCTGTTTTATCACAAGACGGACACCCTATTAGTTACATCAGCAGAACACTAAATGAACATGAAGTCAATTATAGCGCCATAGAAAAGGAATTATTAGCAATAGTTTGGGCCACCAAAACCTTCCGACACTATCTGTTAGGACGACATTTCGAAGTAGCTTCTGACCATCAACCCTTGTGCTGGCTACACAAATTAAAAGAACCTAATTCAAAATTAACAAGATGGAAAATTAGACTTTCGGAATATGACTTCGACATAAAATATATAAAAGGAAAGGAAAATTACGTAGCAGACGCATTTTCTAGAGTAAAGATAGAACAAACATTTTTTGGTGAATCTACACAACATAGTCCTGAAGAAGACAGTAGCAATTTTATCGGACTATCAGAGAAAGCTATCAATCAACATAAAAGACAAATCATCTTTACCAAAGGTCCCAATAGTACAGAAATAGAAACTTACTTCAAAAACAAAGTATACACCTTTCGTATGAAGAAATGACCCCTGAAATAGCCAAACGATATCTACTCGACTACTTCTGTTCAAAAAACAGCGCTCTTTACATCGAAAGCGATGCTGATTTCGAAGTAATTCAAAAAGCATATAAAGAGACAATGAATCCAAGATATACAAAGATTTTCCGAAGCCTCATCTTACTAAAAAACATTCCCACATACGCAAATTTCAAAGAACTAATTCTAAACACACATGAAAAACTTCTACACCCCGGAATACGGAAAACTGTAAGACTTTTCAGCGAGACATACTACTTCCCAAATAGCCAACTCCTTATCCAAAATATAATTGACGAATTCCAAGTTTGTAACTTAGCAAAAACAGAACACCGAAATACAAAAATTCCAATGAAAGTCACCCCTAAATCCGAACATTGCCGCGATAAATTTGTAATAGATATCTATTCCTCTGAAGGGAATCACTATTTGAGTTGTATTGACATTTATTCAAAATTCGCCACCCTTGAGATTAAAACAAAAGATTGGATAGAATGCAAAAATGCTCTAATGCGCATATTCAATCAGTTGGGGAAACCCGAAATTCTAAAAGCAGACAGAGATGGCGCATTTTCTAGTTTAGCCCTCAAACGTTGGCTCGAAACTGAAAACGTAGAATTACAACTCAATACTACAAAAACAGGTGTTGCAGATATAGAAAGGCTCCATAAAACAAAAAACGAAAAAATCCGTATAATAAATAGTTCCGATGACATTTACATTTACATTTACAACCACAAAACCAAACATGACACTACTGGACAAACTCCTGCCCATATTTATTTATGCTGGACAACCAATTCTAGATACACAACACAACAAGGAAATTAAAATTAACGAAATAAACAAAGACCGAACAGAATACAACGTCGACACTAGATATAGAAAAGGACCGTTGCAAAAAGGGAAATTAGAAAACATTTTTAAATTAACGAAGAACGTCGAACAAACTGACGAAGACCATTATAAAATCACCAATAGGAATAGAGAGACACATTACTACAAAACCCAATTTAAAAAACAGAAAAAAATTAATGAACTACCCATTCCGCAGGCCCCTGGTTCATCATAATACTCCTCCTCACGTCTACAAAAAATATGCCAAACCCAACAATTTCAAATCAACAACATTGACACTAACCATGGATACTTCCTATTTTCCGATAAATCGATTCAAATCCCTTCAGAATACAAACATCATTGTCTTCGCGTAAACCTTTCCGATATAGATAACCTAACCCACTATTTTAACAATAAAATAACTTACTACACTAATATTCCCCAAATTTACCTTTTGTACAATAAAATGCGAAGAGAACTTAGCGGAATAACTTTACACCAGACAAATAGACAGAAACGAGGACTAATCAACATAGTAGGATCAGCGTTTAAATATTTATTTGGTACACTAGATAACAATGACCGAACAAAGATTGAAAAACAATTAGAATCAGTAGCAACAAGTTCAATAAATCTACATGAAATAAATGATATAATTCAACTCATTAACAGTAACATACAAAGAACAAAAGCATTTTTAGACGAACATAGTAACAGAGAACAGTTAATATACGAACTTATCCAATTTACCGAGTATATAGAAGACATTGCAATGGGAATACAACTTTCGCGACTAGGACTATTTAATCCCAAATTACTTAATTACGACAGACTAGAGAACGTTGACAGCAGTAACATCTTACAAATTAAAACATCAACCTGGATTAGTACTAACCAAATACTTATCATAGCACATATCCCTATTAAGCAAAAAACTGTCCACACAATTAACATAATACCTTACCCAGATAATAACGGGTACCAACTCGATCACAACGAAAAAGATACTTATTTTGAAGAACATGGCAAAATTTATAATCAAAATTGTAAAGAAATAAGTAACGAATGTATTAAGAACATTATAAAAAGAACTAAACCAATTTGCAATTTTGTCCCCACAACAGTTAACCAGATAATTAAATACGTCGAACGAAACAATATCCTTACTTGGAACATAAAGAATACTATTATAGAACAAGATTGCCAAGAAATAAATAAAAATGTAACAATTAACGGCAATTAAATAATAACAATAAAACAATGTAAAATTAAAATAGAAAAATAACATTAAACGAAAACCAGCTAAATCCCAAAATAAATCTAACCCCATTGTACACACCCATTGAACTAATAAAAATAAAACCAATAGAACATAAGGACATTGTAAAACTAATATCAAATAATAATATTACAGTCTCTATTATTGTATCACTCATTAGCCTTACATTTTGTATAGTTTGTATCTACTTAAAACTAAAAACAACAAAAACAATTATGGAAACACAAGATACAAACCCAACTGCATTATCAAGATTATATGCGTCAACTCCAATAGAAGCATAAGCTTCCTTTTAAGGGGAGGGAAGTAGCATAATATGCGTCTCATATTACGCTTACATAAACTTAAATCTAACAAAAACAACGCGCATACAATCTTGCGCGTGCATAAATACACAACATAACGTAACGAAACTTGAATCCATAACAAAGCAAAGAGCATGATTGTTGTATAACTTCATCATTCTTTTTGCATGCACTTAAACACAAATAAATAAAAATGCTGACAAACACATTTCCGTTTCTCGCGACTCACTTCGAGCCGATCAAAACTCTGTACATTTAGTCTTAAGCTGACAGTTTTAAAATAAACACGCTCACCGAAATTATTCGTGTTTCAATTTATAGTGGCTTCAGCGTTGATCTTTGTCTTCGTTACAGACGGATCATTTATTAGACTCAAAATAGTAACTACGTAAGTATATATCATCAATACCCAGGGAACACCACGAGGAGGGCATTAAATTAAGAATAGGGTCACACAACAAAACAAAGTTTGGGGACTATAAAGTCGACTTCAGCTAATTTAAGCTAGCTCCTAGTTTCCCAATAAAAATAAAATCTTAACCTGCTTTCTTCAACGCAGGAAAGGTTTAATAAAAAAAAAGATATAATATAGAAGGTACAAAATAAAATAAGTAACAAAATAATATCTTTATACGTTTTATGTATATTAAAACTTAAAGTAGATGATATTTAATATAGATACATATTTACATATTTATTTATAAGCCTACCTTATTATCCTATTCGAAACACTAATACTTATGCTATCATGAACACTAACAGAAATCCCATTGTGATGTCTATGCACTACTTCAAATGTTCTAGCACTAATAGTTTCATTATTAGACCATGGATTTAAAAAAAAAACCTGGTCTATTGTGTTTGTCGAAATCTGCGTAACAGGCAGAAGGAGGCATCTGCGACCCCATAAAGTATAGATATTCTTGCTCAGGATCACTAGCCGAGTCGATTAAGCCGTGCCTGTCTGTCCGTCTGTATGAACGCCTATATCTCAGAAACTAAAAAAGCCAGAGCCATCAAATTTGGTGACAACACTTATGTGAATCATAAGCTGTAAAATTTTTATTAAAATTTGGGCCACTCCTACTTCCGCCCCCACAAATCGAAAAACCGTATTGCAAGCGCCTTTATCTCAGAAACTAAAAAAGCTAGACCCACCAAATTTGGTGACAACACTTATGTGAATTATACGCTGTAAAATTTTTCATTAAAATATGAGACACTCCTACTTCCGCCACCGCAAATCGATAAACCTATAGCAAGCGCAAGAATAAAGATAGAGTATTCAGTTTTGGTGTGAATGATAACTATCACCACCTAAATGATCGTTTGAAAGTTTGGTTCGGATTGGATAATGAACATAAAAGTTATTTAACGATTCATCTAGATTTGCATTGCGCCCACTGCAAGCAAGCAATCAGTTTTTTTTCCAAGCAGTGTTTTTTTCTAACTGCTTGGACTTCTTGGCGTCTAACTGAAAATTATATGTGTTGTTTATTATTTTGCTTGAAAAACACGTTTACCAATAACAGTTTTCTCAATCTGATTTCTTTCATAATCATAAAAAATCCCTGGTCATATACAATCAACACTTCACTGTAGCCGTTCTTACTTGTTTATAGCAGGGAACTTCGTTCTTCCTAAAGCTCCTCAAAGGAATGATAAGGTAGCAGCCCAATTGGAGAAATTGCGGACAGAAAAGCTATTGGGTACCTACTACGATTATTTATTTAACGGTTCCGCCTTCAACATTTTCTTCCATAAGACTCTGAACCAGACTTCGCATCTTGAAGATATTCGATCGGAAATGCTGATACTGCAATCATCGGGTGAAATACCAGGGTTCTCAATTGTTATGCGGCTTACATCAATAAGACCATTTACAAGTATCCATGTTTTCATAAAGAACGAGCTGGTAGATAGAGTTTCCCGTTGCTTTAGCGGTAGAAAAACAGATGGCCCAGTTTTTTTTGTGTTCGGCTAGTAGCCCCGGATCAAGCCAATATATAACGATCAAACATAATAATACCGAATTGAAATGTCTAATTGATACAGGATCTACGATAAATATGCTCACGCGAAATATTTTTCAAACACCAACACTAGAAACCAATTACAATTAATCCACACCAGTAATGGCCCGTTAACAATTAATGAAATTACGAAAATACCACCAAACAACTACTTCCCTATTGCCCAAGAGTTCTTGATCCACCAGTTCTCAGATCATTATGACATGCTGATTGGACGCATATTGTTGTCCGAAGCCAAAGCAATAATCGACTATAAAAAGAAAACTGCCACTCTATTTAAAACAAGTAAGAAAGCTACAGTCGAGAGTGCTCGACTGTAATATACCCGCTACCCAGCTGCTCGTGCATCATTTGTTTGCGGAACAAAAAAACGGCTACAATCATATTTTGACTTTAGAAGGCTATGGACTTACAATATTTATGCAAAGTCAAAATATAAAATAAACAAGTAAGAAAGCTACAGTCGAGTGTGCTCGACTGTAATATACCCGCTACCCATAATTTATTTGCGGAAGAAAAAAACGGCTACAATCATATTTTGACCGTAAAAGGCTATGGACTTATAATATTTATGCAAAGTCAAAATATAAAATAAAAAAAAAAACATTTTTGCACACATTTAATTTTTGATGCGGGCGGGACTCGAACCCGTAAATGCATAATAGTACTGTTCGTTTTGCAGTCCACAACTTAACCCATTTCACCACCGTACACGCACACACGATTCGGCACAATGCTGCAAGCAGCGCTGCCGGCAGCGCTGCTTACAGCTATGGAAAACGTTAAGCTGAATAACTTCTGTGTTTATTATCCGATTGTTACCAAATTTTCAGAGATCATTTGGCTAGCTATAGTTATCATGTAAACCAAGAAATGAACAATATGGCATCAAAATTGCACTTGCTATCAATGTTTTTTCGATTTGCGGGGGCGGAAGGGGGCGTGGCCAAAATCCAAAATAAACTTGATCAGCGTGCAATAATAACACATATTGTCACCAAATTTGGTAGTTCTAGCTCTTATAATACCTGAGATCTAGATTTTCACACGAACAGACAGACGGACAGAAGGACAGACGGACACATCGACTCGGCTGTTGATCCTGAGCCAGAATATATATACTTTATGGGGTCGGAGGTGTCTTCTTCTGCCTGTTACATACATTTTCGGTTTGAACAAAGTTATAATACCCTTCTACTCTATGAGTAGCAGGTTTAAAAATATACAAGATAAAAGACGGTAACAACATTACAGAACAGAACCATATTCAAATGGACCCTTCTTTTTCACAAGACCCCACTTATTTAGAAACCTCCACACTTCAGGAGAACTTGTTCCGATTAGAACACCTTAACGTAGAAGAAAAACTGAAACTAACTAATCTACTGACAAAATACCAAGACATCCAATTTCGCGAAGGTGACACTTTCACAAACGAAGAAAAACATATTATTAACACTACACACAATATCCCCGTCTACTCTAAAGTTTATAGTTTCCAACAGACATATGAAAAGGAAGTAGAAAAACAGATCCAGGACATGTTAGAGCAGGGCATTATCCGACAAAGTAATTCACCATACTGTAGCCCCATTTGGGTCGTACCTAAAAAACTAGATGCTTCTGGACAGCAGAAGCTTCGTATCGTAATAGATTATAGGAAATTGAACGAAATAACAATAAACGACAGATACCCCATACCAAACATAGATGAAATATTAGGGAAACTAGGGAGGTCAAATTATTTCACAACAATAGATCTTGCAAAGGGCTTTCATCAAATAGAAATGGACTCAGAGCCAATAGCCAAAACTGCCTTCTCTACAAAATATGGACACTACGAGTACACAAGAATGCCATTTGGGCTTAAAAATGCCCCCGCTACATTTCAAAGATGCATGAACAATTTACTCCGTCCACTTTTAAATAAATGTTGTCTAGTATACCTAGACGACATCATAGTTTTCTCCACATCTTTAGAAGCTGTTTTCGAAAAATTATCACAGGCAAACTTAAAATTACAACTAGATAAATGCGAGTTCTTAAAACAAGAGACAACTTTCTTAGGACATGTTATTACTAAAGACGGGATTAAGCCAAACCCGGGTAAAATCAAAGCTATAGTTAAATATCCGCTACCAAGAAAAACTAAAGAAATTAAAGCCTTTTTAGGACTTACAGGATATTATAGGAAATTTATACCTAACTTTTCAAACATTGCCAAACCCCTGACCAAGTGCCTAAAGAAAGGAGCAACAATAGATATAAGCAGTTTAGAATACTTAGAAGCATTCCAAAAGTTAAAATTATTTATCTCTGAAGATCCGATCCTAAAAATACCGAATTTCGAGAGGAAATTAACATTAACAACAGATGCCAGCAATGTAGCTTTAGGAGCTGTTTTATCACAAGACGGACACCCTATTAGTTACATCAGCAGAACACTAAATGAACATGAAGTCAATTATAGCGCCATAGAAAAGGAATTATTAGCAATAGTTTGGGCCACCAAAACCTTCCGACACTATCTGTTAGGATGACATTTCGAAGTAGCTTCTGACCATCAACCCTTGTGTTGGCTACACAAATTAAAAGAACCTAATTCAAAATTAACAAGATGGAAAATTAGACTTTCGGAATATGACTTCGACATAAAATATATAAAAGGAAAGGAAAATTACGTAGCAGACGCATTTTCTAGAGTAAAGATAGAACAAACATTTTTTAGTGAATCTACACAACATAGTGCTGAAGAAGACAGTAGCAATTTAATCGGACTATCAGAGAAAGCTATCAATCAACATAAAAGACAAATCATCTTTACCAAAGGTCCCAATAGTACAGAAATAGAAACTTCCTTAAAAAAACAAATTATACACCTTTCATATGAAGAAATGACCCCTGAAATAGCCAAACGATATCTACTCGACTACTTCTGTTCAAAAAACAGCGCTCTTTACATCGAAAGCGATGCTGATTTCGAAGTAATTCAAAAAGCATATAAAGAGACAATGAATCCAAGATATACAAAGATTTTCCGAAGCCTCATCTTACTAAAAAACATTCCCACATACGCAAATTTCAAAGAACTAATTCTAAACACACATGAAAAACTTCTACACCCCGGAATACGGAAAACTGTAAAACTTTTCGGCGAGACATACTACTTCCCAAATAGCCAACTCCTTATCCAAAATATAATTGACGAATTCCAAGTTTGTAACTTAGCAAAAACAGAACACCGAAATACAAAAATTCCAATGAAAGTCACCCCTAAATCCGAACATTGCCGCGATAAATTTGTAATAGATATCTATTCCTCTGAAGGGAATCACTATTTGAGTTGTATTGACATTTATTCAAAATTCGCCACCCTTGAGCAGATTAAAACAAAAGATTGGATAGAATGCAAAAATGCTCTAATGCGCATATTCAATCAGTTGGGGAAACCCGAAATTCTAAAAGCAGACAGAGATGGCGCATTTTCTAGTTTAGCCCTCAAACGTTGGCTCGAAACTGAAAACGTAGAATTAAAACTCAATACTACAAAAACAGGTGTTGCAGATATAGAAAGGCTCCATAAAATAATAAACGAAAAAATCCGTATCATAAATAATTCCGATGACAATGAAGCTAAACTCAGTAAAATAGAAACGATTCTTTACATTTACAACCACAAAACCAAACATGACACTACTGGACAATCTCCTGCCCACATATTTATTTATGCTGGACAACCAATTCTAGATACACAACACAACAAGGAAATTTAAATTAACGAAATAAACAAAGACCGAACAGAATACAACGTCGACACTAGATATAGAAAAGGACCGTTGCAAAAAGGGAAATTAGAAAACATTTTTAAATTAACGAAGAACGTCGAACAAACTGACGAAGACCATTATAAAATCACCAATAGGAATAGAGAGACACATTACTACAAAACCCAATTTAAAAAACAGAAAAAATTAATGAACTACCCATTCCGCAGGCCCCTGGTTCATCATAATACTCCTCCTCACGTCTACAAAAAATATGCCAAACCCAACAATTTCAAATCAACAACATTGACACTAACCATGGATACTTCCTATTTTCCGATAAATCGATTCAAATCCCTTCAGAATACAAACATCATTGTCTTCGCGTAAACCTTTCCGATATAGATAACCTAACCCACTATTTTAACAATAAAATAACTAACTACACTAATATTCCCCAAATTTACCTTTTGTACAATAAAATGCGAAGAGAACTTAGCGGAATAACTTTACACCAGACAAATAGACAGAAACGAGGACTAATCAACATAGTAGGATCAGCGTTTAAATATTTATTTGGTACACTAGATAACAATGACCGAACAAAGATTGAAAAACAATTAGAATCAGTAGCAACAAGTTCAATAAATCTACATGAAATAAATGATATAATTCAACTCATTAACAGTAACATACAAAGAACAAAAGCATTTTTAGACGAACATAGTAACAGAGAACAGTTAATATACGAACTTATCCAATTTACCGAGTATATAGAAGACATTGCAATGGGAATGCAACTTTCGCGACTAGGACTATTTAATCCCAAATTACTTAATTACGACAGCCTAGAGAACGTTGACAGCAGTAACATCTTACAAATTAAAACATCAACCTGGATTAGTACTAACCAAATACTTATCATAGCACATATCCCTATTAAGCAAAAAACTGTCTACACAATTAACATAATACCTTACCCAGATAATAACGGGTACCAACACGATCACAACGAAAAAGATACTTATTTTGAAGAACATGGCAAAATTTATAATCAAAATTGTAAAGAAATAAGTAACGAATGTATTAAGAACATTATAACAAGTAAGTAAGTAAGAAAGCTACACTCGAGTGTGCTGGACTGTAATATACCCGCTACCCAGCTGCTCGTACATCATTTATTTGCGGAACAAAAAAAAAACGGCTACAATCATTTTTTGACCGTAAAAGGCTATGGACTTACAATATTTGTGCAAAGTCAAAATCTAAAATAAGCAAGTAAGAAAGCTACAGTCGAGTGTGCTCGACTGTAATATACCCGCTACCCAGCTGCTCGTACATCATTTATTTGCGGAACAAAAAAAACGGCTTACAATATTTATGCAAAGTCAAAATCTAAAATAAAAAAAAAATATTTTTGCACACATTTAATTTTTGATGCGGGCGGGACTCGAACCCGTAAATGCATAATAGTACTGTTCGTTTTGCAGTCCACAACATAACCCATTTCACCACCGTACACGCACACACTATTCGGCACAATACTGCAAGCAGCGCTGCCGGCAACGCTGCTTACAGCTATGGAAAACGTTAAGCTGAATAACTTCTGTGTTTATTATCCGATTGTTACCAAATTTTCAGAGATCATCTAGCTAGCTATAGTTATCAAGTAAACCGAAAATGAACAATATGGCTTCAAAATTGCGCTTGTAATTAATGTTTTTTCGATTTACGGGGGCGGAAGGGGGCGTGGCCAAAATCCAAAATAAACTTGATCAGCGTGCAATAATAACACATACTGTCACCAAATTTGGTAGTTCTAGCTCTTTTAATAGCTGAGATCTAGATTTTCACACGGACAGACAGACGGACAGACAAACAGACGGACAGACGGACATGGCTACATCGACTCGGCTGTTGATCCTGAGCCAGAATATATATACTTTATGGGGTCGGAGGTGTCTCCTTCTGCCTGTTACATACATTTTCGGTTTGAACAAAGTTATAATACCCTTCTACTCTATGAGTAGCGGGTATAAAAAGAACTAAACCAATTTGCAATTTTGTCCCCACAACAGTTAACCAGATAATTAAATACGTCGAACCAAACAATATCCTTACTTGGAACATAAAGTATACTATTATAGAACAAGATTGCCAAGAAATAAATAAAAATGTAACAATTAACGGCAATAAAATAATAACAATAAAACAATGTAAAATTAAAATAGAAAAAATAACATTAAACGAAAACCAGCTAAATCCCAAAATAAATCTAACCCCATTGTACACACCCATTGAACTAATAAAAATAAAACCAATACAACATAAGGACATTGTAAAACTAATATTAAATAATAATATTACAGTCTCTATTATTGTATCACTCATTACCCTTCATTTTGTATAGTTTGTATCTACTTAAAACTAAAACAAGTAAGAAAGCTACAGTCGAGTATGCTCGACTGTAATATACCCGCTACCCAGCTGCTTGTACACAATTTATTTGCGGAACAAAAAAAACCGCTACAATCATATTTTGACCGTAAAAGGCTATGGACTTATTATATTTATGCAAAGTCAAAATATAAAATAAAAAAAAAAAACATTTTTGCACACATTTAATTTTTGATGCGGGCGGGACTCGAACCCGTAAATGCATAATAGTACTGTTCGTTTTGCAGTCCACAACTTAACCCATTTCACCACCGTACACGCACACACGATTCGGCACAATGCTGCAAGCAGCGCTGCCGGCAGCGCTGCTTACAGCTATGGAAAACGTTAAGCTGAATAACTTCTGTGTTTATTATCCGATTGTTACCAAATCAGAGATCATCTGGCTAGCTGTAGTTATCATGTAAACCAAAAATGAACAACATGGCATCAAAATTGCACTTGCTATCAATGTTTTTTCGATTTGCGGGGGCGGAAGGGGGCGTGGCCAAAATCAAAAATAAACTTGATCAGCGTGCAATAATAACACATATTGTCACCAAATTTGGTTGTCCTAGCTCTTATAATAGCTGAGATCTAGATTTTCACACGGACAGAAAGACGGACAGACGGACATGGCTATATCGACTCGGCTGTTGATCCTGAGCCAGAATATATACACTTTATGGGGTCGGAGGTGTCTCCTTCTGCCTGTTACATACATTTTCGCTTTGAACAAAGTTATAATACCCTTCTACTCTATGAGTAGCGGGTATAAACAACAAAAACAATTATGGAAACACAAGATACAAACCCAACTGCATTACCAAGATTATATGCGTCAACTCCAATAGAAGCATAAGCTTCCTTTTAAGGGGAGGGAAGTAGCATAATATGCGTCTCATATTACGCTTACATAAACTTAAATCTAACAAAAACAACGCGCATACAATCTTGCGCGTGCATAAATACACAACATAACGTAACGAAACTTGAATCCACAACAAAGCAAAGCGCATGATTGTTGTATAACTTCATCATTCTTTTTGCATGCACTTAAACACGAATAAATAAAAATGCTGCATTTCCGTTTCTCGCGACTCGCTTCGAGCCGATCAAAACTCTGTACATTTAGTCTTAAGCTGACAGTTTTAAAATAAAGACGCTCACCAAAATTATTCGTGTTTCAATTTATAGTGGCTTCAGCGTTGATCTTTGTCTTCGTTACAGACGGATCATTTATTAGACTCAAAATAGTAACTACGTAGGTATATATCATCAATACCCAGGGAACACCACGAGGAGGGCATTAAATTAAGAATAGGGTCACACAACAAAACAAAGTTTGGGGACTATAAAGTCGACTTCAGCTAATTTAAGCTAGCTCCTAGTTTCCCAATAAAAATAAAATCTTAACCTGCTTTCTTCAACGCAGGAAAGGTTTAATAAAAAAAAGATATAATATAGAAGGTACAAAATAAAATAAGTAACAAAATAATATCTTTATACGTTTTATGTATATTAAAACGTAAAGTAGATGATATTTAATATAGATACATATTTACATATTTATAGATACATATTTATAAGCCTACCTTATTATCCTATTCGAAACACTAATACTTATGCTATCATGAACACTAACAGAAATCCCTTTGTGATGGCAATGCATTACTTCAAATGTTCTAGCACTAATAGTTTCATTATTAGACCATGGATTTAAGAAAAGAACCTGGTCTATTGTGTTTGTCGAAATCTGCGTAACAGGTAGAAGGAGGCATCTGCGACCCCATAAAGTATAGATATTCTTGCTCAGAATCACTAGCCGAGTCGATTAAGCCGTGTCTGTCTGTCCGTCTGTATGAACGCCTATATCTCAGAAACTAAAAAAGCCAGAGCCATCAAATTTGGTGACAACACTTATGTGAATCATAAGCTGTAAAATTTTTATTAAAATTTGGGCCACTCCTACTTCCGCCCCCACAAATCGAAAAACCGTATTGCAAGCGCCTTTATCTCAGAAACTAAAAAAGCTAGACCCACCAAATTTGGTGACAACACTTATGTGAATTATACGCTGTAAAATTTTTCATTAAAATATGAGACACTCCTACTTCCGCCACCGCAAATCGATAAACCTATAGCAAGCGCAAGAATAAAGATAGAGTATTCAGTTTTGGTGTGAATGATAACTATCACCACCTAAATGATCGTTTGAAAGTTTGGTTCGGATTGGATAATGAACATAAAAGTTATTTAACGATTCATCTAGATTTGCATTGCGCCCACTGCAAGCAAGCAATCAGTTTTTTTTCCAAGCAGTGTTTTTTTCTAACTGCTTGGACTTCTTGGCGTCTAACTGAAAATTATATGTGTTGTTTATTATTTTGCTTTGAAAAACACGTTTACCAATAACAGTTTTCTCAATCTGATTTCTTTCATAATCATAAAAAATCCCTGGTCTTATACAATCAACACTTGACTGTAGCCGTTCTTACTTGTTTATAGCTGGAAACTTCGTTCTTCCTAAAGCTCCTCAAAGGAATGATAAGGTAGCAGCCCAATTGGAGAAATTGCGGACAGAAAAGCTTTTGCGTACCTACTACGATTATTTATTTAACGGTTCCGCCTTCAACATTTTCTTCCATAAGACTCTGAGCCAGATTTCGCATCTTGAAGATATTCGATCGGAAATGCTGATACTGCAATCATCGGGTGATGAAAGAAAGCTACAGTCGAGTGTGCTCGACTGTAATATACCCGCTACCCAGCTGCTCGTACATCATTTATTTGCGGAACAAAAAAAACGGCTTACAATATTTATGCAAAGTCAAAATCTAAAATAAAAAAAAAATATTTTTGCACACATTTAATTTTTGATGCGGGCGGGACTCGCACCCAATGCATAATAGTACGCAATGCATAATAGTACTGTTCGTTTTGCAGTCCACAACTTAACCCATTTCACCACCGTACACGCACACACTATTCGGCACAATACTGCAAGCAGCGCTGCCGGCAACGCTGCTTACAGCTATGGAAAACGTTAAGCTGAATAACTTCTGTGTTTATTATCCGATTGTTACCAAATTTTCAGAGATCATCTAGCTAGCTATAGTTATCAAGTAAACCGAAAATGAACAATATGGCTTCAAAATTGCGCTTGTAATTAATGTTTTTTCGATTTACGGGGGCGGAAGGGGGCGTGGCCAAAATCCAAAATAAACTTGATCAGCGTGCAATAATAACACATACTGTCACCAAATTTGGTAGTTCTAGCTCTTTTAATAGCTGAGATCTAGATTTTCACACGGACAGACAGACGGACAGACAAACAGACGGACAGACGGACATGGCTACATCGACTCGGCTGTTGATCCTGAGCCAGAATATATATACTTTATGGGGTCGGAGGTGTCTCCTTCTGCCTGTTACATACATTTTCGGTTTGAACAAAGTTATAATACCCTTCTACTCTATGAGTAGCGGGTATAAAAAGAACTAAACCAATTTGCAATTTTGTCCCCACAACAGTTAACCAGATAATTAAATACGTCGAACCAAACAATATCCTTACTTGGAACATAAAGTATACTATTATAGAACAAGATTGCCAAGAAATAAATAAAAATGTAACAATTAACGGCAATAAAATAATAACAATAAAACAATGTAAAATTAAAATAGAAAAAATAACATTAAACGAAAACCAGCTAAATCCCAAAATAAATCTAACCCCATTGTACACACCCATTGAACTAATAAAAATAAAACCAATACAACATAAGGACATTGTAAAACTAATATTAAATAATAATATTACAGTCTCTATTATTGTATCACTCATTAGCCTTCATTTTGTATAGTTTGTATCTACTTAAAACTAAAACAAGTAAGAAAGCTACAGTCGAGTATGCTCGACTGTAATATACCCGCTACCCAGCTGCTTGTACACAATTTATTTGCGGAACAAAAAAAAACCGCTACAATCATATTTTGACCGTAAAAGGCTATGGACTTATTATATTTATGCAAAGTCAAAATATAAAATAAAAAAAAAAACATTTTTGCACACATTTAATTTTTGATGCGGGCGGGACTCGAACCCGTAAATGCATAATAGTACTGTTCGTTTTGCAGTCCACAACTTAACCCATTTCACCACCGTACACGCACACACGATTCGGCACAATGCTGCAAGCAGCGCTGCCGGCAGCGCTGCTTACAGCTATGGAAAACGTTAAGCTGAATAACTTCTGTGTTTATTATCCGATTGTTACCAAATCAGAGATCATCTGGCTAGCTGTAGTTATCATGTAAACCAAAAATGAACAACATGGCATCAAAATTGCACTTGCTATCAATGTTTTTTCGATTTGCGGGGGCGGAAGGGGGCGTGG
Organism: Zaprionus ghesquierei; assembly: GCA_018904095.1. Taxonomy (NCBI): domain Eukaryota; kingdom Metazoa; phylum Arthropoda; class Insecta; order Diptera; family Drosophilidae; genus Zaprionus; species Zaprionus ghesquierei. The sequence continues at coordinate 39,827 of JAEIGP010000043.1, read as the reverse complement.
CCAAAATCAAAAATAAACTTGATCAGCGTGCAATAATAACACATATTGTCACCAAATTTGGTTGTCCTAGCTCTTATAATAGCTGAGATCTAGATTTTCACACGGACAGAAAGACGGACAGACGGACATGGCTATATCGACTCGGCTGTTGATCCTGAGCCAGAATATATACACTTTATGGGGTCGGAGGTGTCTCCTTCTGCCTGTTACATACATTTTCGCTTTGAACAAAGTTATAATACCCTTCTACTCTATGAGTAGCGGGTATAAACAACAAAAACAATTATGGAAACACAAGATACAAACCCAACTGCATTACCAAGATTATATGCGTCAACTCCAATAGAAGCATAAGCTTCCTTTTAAGGGGAGGGAAGTAGCATAATATGCGTCTCATATTATGCTTACATAAACTTAAATCTAACAAAAACAACGCGCATACAATCTTGCGCGTGCATAACTACACAACATAACGTAACGAAACTTGAATCCACAACAAAGCAAAGCGCATGATTGTTGTATAACTTCATCATTCTTTTTGCATGCACTTAAACACGAATAAATAAAAATGCTGCATTTCCGTTTCTCGCGACTCGCTTCGAGCCGATCAAAACTCTGTACATTTAGTCTTAAGCTGACAGTTTTAAAATAAAGACGCTCACCAAAATTATTCGTGTTTCAATTTATAGTGGCTTCAGCGTTGATCTTTGTCTTCGTTACAGACGGATCATTTATTAGACTCAAAATAGTAACTACGTAGGTATATATCATCAATACCCAGGGAACACCACGAGGAGGGCATTAAATTAAGAATAGGGTCACACAACAAAACAAAGTTTGGGGACTATAAAGTCGACTTCAGCTAATTTAAGCTAGCTCCTAGTTTCCCAATAAAAATAAAATCTTAACCTGCTTTCTTCAACGCAGGAAAGGTTTAATAAAAAAAAAGATATAATATAGAAGGTACAAAATAAAATAAGTAACAAAATAATATCTTTATACGTTTTATGTATATTAAAACGTAAAGTAGATGATATTTAATATAGATACATATTTACATATTTATAGATACATATTTATAAGCCTACCTTATTATCCTATTCGAAACACTAATACTTATGCTATCATGAACACTAACAGAAATCCCTTTGTGATGGCAATGCATTACTTCAAATGTTCTAGCACTAATAGTTTCATTATTAGACCATGGATTTAAGAAAAGAACCTGGTCTATTGTGTTTGTCGAAATCTGCGTAACAGGCAGAAGGAGGCATCTGCGACCCCATAAAGTATAGATATTCTTGCTCAGAATCACTAGCCGAGTCGATTAAGCCGTGTCTGTCTGTCCGTCTGTATGAACGCCTATATCTCAGAAACTAAAAAAGCCAGAGCCATCAAATTTGGTGACAACACTTATGTGAATCATAAGCTGTAAAATTTTTATTAAAATTTGGGCCACTCCTACTTCCGCCCCCACAAATCGAAAAACCGTATTGCAAGCGCCTTTATCTCAGAAACTAAAAAAGCTAGACCCACCAAATTTGGTGACAACACTTATGTGAATTATACGCTGTAAAATTTTTCATTAAAATATGAGACACTCCTACTTCCGCCACCGCAAATCGATAAACCTATAGCAAGCGCAAGAATAAAGATAGAGTATTCAGTTTTGGTGTGAATGATAACTATCACCACCTAAATGATCGTTTGAAAGTTTGGTTCGGATTGGATAATGAACATAAAAGTTATTTAACGATTCATCTAGATTTGCATTGCGCCCACTGCAAGCAAGCAATCAGTTTTTTTTCCAAGCAGTGTTTTTTTCTAACTGCTTGGACTTCTTGGCGTCTAACTGAAAATTATATGTGTTGTTTATTATTTTGCTTTGAAAAACACGTTTAGCAATAACAGTTTTCTCAATCTGATTTCTTTCATAATCATAAAAAATCCCTGGTCTTATACAATCAACACTTGACTGTAGCCGTTCTTACTTGTTTATAGCTGGAAACTTCGTTCTTCCTAAAGCTCCTCAAAGGAATGATAAGGTAGCAGCCCAATTGGAGAAATTGCGGACAGAAAAGCTTTTGCGTACCTACTACGATTATTTATTTAACGGTTCCGCCTTCAACATTTTCTTCCATAAGACTCTGAGCCAGATTTCGCATCTTGAAGATATTCGATCGGAAATGCTGATACTGCAATCATCGGGTGAAATACCAGGGTTCTCAATTGTTATGCGACTTACATCAATAAGACCATTTACAAGTATCCATGTTTTCATAAAGAACGAGCTGGTAGATAGAGTTTCCCGTTGCTTTAGCGGTAGAAAAACACATGGCCCAGTTTTTTTTTTGTGTTTGGCACCTTTGGGGAGTCCAGATTATTCTCTGTCCGCGTTTAACACAGAATTTGAGGAACTATTACGGCATTTTTCTTCATTAGGGGATAGTTTAATCATTTTAGGAGATTTCAATTTTTATTTAAAAACCTTTACCAGGTGTAGGAGCACATACAATTTTTTGATTAGCAAAGGATTTAGGAGTCTGTTTGATTTGAAACCGTCCACTACCAACATGGATACACATATTGATTGGGCGTTTTCAAATAAAATCAAGTAAGAAAGCTACATTCGATTGTGGTCGACTGTAATATACCCGCTACCCAGCTGCTCGTACATCAAAATTATTTGCATACATCAAATTATTATTTTGACCGTAAAAGGCCATGGACTTAAAATATTTGTGAAAAGTCAAAATCTAAAATAAAAAAAATAATTTTTTGCACACATTTAATTTTTGATGCGGGTGGGACTCGAACCCGTAAATGCATAATAATTCTGTTCGTTTTGCAGTCCACAACTTAACCCATTTCACCACACTATTCGGCACAATGCTACAGCAGCGCTGCCGGCAGCGCTGTTTACAGCTATGGAAAGCGTTAAGCTGAATAGCTTCTGTGTTTATTATCAGATTGTTACCGACTTTTCAGAGATCATCTGGCAAGCTATAGTTATTATACAAACCGAAAATGAACAATATGGCATCAAAATTGCGCTTGTAATCAATTTTTTTCGATTTACGGGGGCGGAAAGGGGCGTGGCCAAAATTCAAAATAAATTTGATCAGCGTACAATAATTACACATATTGCCACCAAATTTGATAGTCCTACAACAATACCACATATTCTCACCAAATTTGGTAGTTCTGGCTCTTATATTAGCTGAGATCTAGGTTTTCACACAGACAGACAGACGGCCATGGCTATATCGACTCGGCTGTTGATCCTCAGCCAGAATATGTATACTTTATGGAGTCGGAGGTGTCTCCTTCTCCCTATTACATACATTTTCGGTTTGAATAAAGTTATAATACCCTTCTAATCTATGAGTAGAGGGTATAAAAACAAGTAAAAAGTATTGAAAAACGTGTACCTTTTATTCAGGTACCAAAAAAATCCAAGATTTATCACTTAAACAGTAAAAATAATAATTCTACCTGTTGAGGACTGTAAATCGAATACCTGCATGTAAAAAACGAAATGAGCCCTTTTAATACCTCTTTATATACTTGAATAGAAATTGTTCTAGAGCACTCTAACTTTTGATAAATTTAAAAAAAACAAGTAAGAAAGCTACATTCGAGTGTGCTCGACTGTAATATACCCGCTACCCAGCTGCTCGTACATCATTTATTTGCGGAACAAAAAAAAAAACGGCTACAATCATATTTTGACCGTAAAAGGCTATGGACTTACAATATTTATGCAAAGTCAAAATCTAAAATAAAAAAAACATTTTTGCACACATTTAATTTTTGATGCGGGCGGGACTCGAACCCGTAAATGCATAATAGTACTGTTCGTTTTGCAGTCCACAACTTAACCCATTTCACCACAGTACACGCACACACGATTCGGCACAATGCTGCAAGCTACCGAAATCTACCACGAAAATAGCAAGACGTGTTTTTTGATAGTGAAGAGTTTTGTTCTGTGTTTCTGCGGTTTTTCTGCCCAGAACTCTGACCTGAAAGAGCAAAGTGCTTGGTCAAAGTCTGCTGCATTGGTGGCAATACTCACTGCGAGGTTCTCCGGGTTCTGGAATCCTAATCGGGAGTCTTTTCCCAGTCTTTTCCCAGGTCATATAACTGCGCTTATTGGTGGTGGGGGCGAGGAGAGCGCCGCGAGGGCTGAGTGAAGGTGAATTTTCACTCAACTTTTCCTCGCTTTCTCCTTTTCCTAAGTCACGCCATTGTGGCCGGCGGAGAACATCAGGTGTCAGCGCTGCCAACCTACGTCAGTAAGCGATCGGACCTGAGTGGCGTTGCCAGATCAACGGCACCACCAGGGCTGCTCGATCAGTTGAGCGCGTAATTCAAATATTTAATTTGAATTTTATATTTTTATAAATATCTATATTTATAAATATTTATAAATATTTATAAATATTTATAAATATTTATTTATAAATATATATTTATAAATTTATATTTATATTTATATATAAATCTCGTAAATTTAAATTTAAAATTTGGCGCTCTACGTACGCATAGGGTAAGTTGTTGACACCTGTCAATTAATGGACGGTACAACGGGGGGCATTGCCCCCGACGACGTGGTGGACCCATTCAAACGAAGCGCCAGAATGTCCAGGTCCCCCACAAGAGGAGCGGGAATAACGGAGCGAGGAGCTGAAATCCCAGTTCCAGCGGCCGTGAGCGACTTCAATACCCAGCATCAGTGATCTTATAGTAGGAGAGAACTTGGCCCCTTCAGCACCGCCAGTGACCAAGAAGAAGATCTCCGATCTCATCAGCGTGCCGACCCAAAAAGCCTCAGCGAAAACCCAGCCTGTTTCGCCGATTAGGCCACTAGACCTGTCGGCCTACAAAAACGAGGACCTGCGCAGCATTTTGGGCATTATGGAACGGAAAATAACGGTACTGTTATCAGCCTTTGAGACGCAGCGCCACGTCACCTGGGAAACTAAGGGGGTGATTTCGGAGATGGCAGCTCTAAATGCCAGAGCAATCCAGCTGCAGGATGCCATCGCTAAGGTGGCCCCAACGAAGAGCACGGCAACCCAGACGGAAGCGCGACAGCAACCAGCGTGCACCCCGGCAGCCAGCAAAAAGAGCGCCCCAGTGAAGCCTGCCCCGAAGAAGCTTCCCGCTAACAAGGATGTGACATTGCAGACGTCCAAAATTAAGGAGCCACTTCCGCCCAGCTTCGCGTCCTTAGCCAAAGAGGGTAACAAAAAGGCGGAGTAGACTAAGGTGGCACCTACGCGACTACGCAAAAAGCCAGAGGCGATAATAATTAAAAAGACGGGAGAAATTTCATACTCGGACATGCTCCGTAAGCTCAAAGCCGACCCGAGCCTGACAGAACTTGGCAGTCATGTCAAGAAAATCAGGAGGACCCAACAAGGCGAGTTGTTGCTCGAAGTGGAGGGAAAAGTTTCTGCAAGCGTGCCCAAATATAAAGGAGCGATCGAAGAATCCCTCAGGGAAATGGCTGCGGTCCGCACGGGCGCGCAGAGAATGGCGCTAACCTGCAGCGGCATGGATGAGGCGACGACAGCAATGGAGCTCTACAACTGCATGGCCTCCCAATTTGAAGGTATTCAGCTGAAGCCAGAAGATGTGCGGGGGATGCGCAAAATGCGAGATGGGACCCAAGTGGCGACGGTTACGATTAGCGTTAACGACGCAATAGGCGTCCTAAAAAAGGGCTCGCTAACCATTGGCTGGTCTCGCTGTCGCATCATTCAAGACACACGCCCCACAAGATGCTATAAATGTAGTTCTTTATTTATATGGTTTTTATTCAGCAAGTAATAGAGCTTATACGAATTTCACATTTAATTATTAAGACTTATGACGAAATTATGTAGCTCGACCGCCTTTTTTCTAGGCTTTTTTCTGCTCTTGTCTAGGGTTGCATTTTATTCAGGGCTGCAATATAAAAGTATCGAAAGATCTAATACTTATTACCACTACGAGTATTCTTGCTGGAACCAATTCCCACAATCGGCCCTCCTGACAGGACATTCGCCTCGAATGGATCAAGCCATGGTTTCATATACTCTGCAACTGTAATTGTTTTTATAGGACCTTCATTGTCTCCTATCTTTTCAACCTCATATCTCCCATGATCTTTGATCGCAACCACTTTATATGGGCCTAAATATTTACCTTTCAGCTTAAGCCCTACTCCGTACTGAGTCCTTTTTATGGCTACCAAATCATTAATATTATACTGTTTCTGTTGCTTTCTTTTTAAATCAAATGCTTTTTTATTTTCTTCCTGTATATCCCTAATGTTTTCACGAGCTTCTTGCCGCAAATTTTCACGCTTTTCTTCTAACTCTCTAATCATGAATTCGCTTACTAAATCCTTTAGCTCCTTATAATTGGCAACGCGCATATCTACTCCAGTCATTAACTTAAAAGGTGCTATTTTTGTGCTTCTTGGCTCTGTATTATTTATCATTTGCTGAACTTGTCCTAAATTCTTATACCATAATCCTGGATTGTCATTACTTAACTTAGACAACATTGGAACTACAAGCTTGTGCATCCGTTCCACCTGACCATTTCCACGAGGTACACCGGTGGCAATGAGCAAAAGCTGAATATTTTCATTTTCACAATATTTTTTAAAGGAATTCGAGGTAAATGTGGAACCTCTGTCCGAGACAATTCTGTAGGGGTTCCCAAAATTAACTGCTTGTTTTTTCAAGCACTCTATAACCTCATCAACACCTGTACTACGGGTTGGATACAACCAAACATATTTCGAAAACCCATCTCCCACGACTAAAATGTGATTATATCGCTTATTAGTTAGTTCCATTGGGCCAACATGGTCAATATGGTATGTAACAAACGGTACATTACCCTTATCGATTGCTGTCAAAACCCCTTCCTTTTTACCAGATTTCGCGTTTACTATTATGCAACGAACACAACTATCTACAACACGAGAAACTTTTCCTTTCAATTTTGGAATGTAATACGATTTTTCCACTAAATCTTGTGTTTTTGCTGCCGAGAAATGACCTTAGTTATGAGCAGAAACAATTATCTCGTTTTCCATCTGACCAGGAACTACTATGAGTTCTTTATTTGGGTCTTTAAATAGTACCTGATTTTGAATATAAAAATCTTCATATGAATCTTTAGCGACCAATTCTCTAACCCCTCTTATCCATTCATCTTGCAGCTGGGCCTCTCTCAATCGATGGATCAGGGTATCTGTTATAAAATAACAAGACACTCGGCTCAAAGCATCAGCATGCTTTAACTTAGACCCTGAACGATGTTCTATCTTATAATCAAAATCTTGCAAATATAATGCCCAACGTGCTACTCTTAAGGGAACCTCTTTCTTTTTCATGGTCATCATGAACGCGTTACAATCAGTTACTATGGTAAAAGATATGCCAAGAACATACACGCGCCATTTCATTAAAGCTGCAATTATTGCTAAAACCTCTAGCTCATACGAACTGTAATTCTCCTCACATGGCTTAGTTTTCCGACTCATAAATTGTACAGGGTGAAACATATTATCCTCTTGATCTTTTTGTAATAATACTGCCCCATACTCATACTTCGAAGCATCTGTGTGAATCTCTGTTCGCAACTTCGGGTTATACAGCTTTAATACTGGCTCACTAACTAAAGCTAATTTTAGTTCTTCAAATGCTTTCCGCTGAACTTCTGTGAATCCGAACTTAGCATCTTGCCTTAAAAGACCTGACAATGGCTTAGCAATAGCTGCATATCCATTTATGAATTTTCTAAAATAAGATGTTAACCCTAAAAAACGTTGTATACCCTTTTTATCTTTGGGTTCCGGAAATTCTGTAACGGCCTGTATCTTTTCTTTGCTTGGGGTTATGGTTCCATCTTGAACGATATATCCCAAAAAATTGACTCTCTGATGTAATATCTGGCATTTGCCCCAATTAATTCGTAGCCCATTCTGAGAAGATACTTCTAACACTTGCTTCATGTAAAGTATTACAATTCCACTAGCGAGCAACTCTCGTAAAACAGACATTATAAACCTAGTAAAAACTGCAGGCGAATTCGAAATGCCAAACGGTACAAATAAAAATTCGTACTGCCCACTTTGAGTCACGAACGAAGTGTATTTTCTTGAACCTACTTCTACGGGCATATGGAAAAACCCATTGGTCAAATCCAATGTTGCATATATCTTCGCCTTCTGAAGTTTGTCTAAGACATTGTCCATGTGTGCCATCGGAAAATTATCTCTAATAATTTTCACATTTAATTTGCGATAGTCGCAGCATAGACGCTTTTTCCCATTTTTCTTAGCCACCAGGACTACGGGCGAAGCATACTCGGATGTACTTGGCTGTATTATACCTTCTTTTAACCGTTCCCGCACCTGCTCATCTACAAAGTTTTGATCACTATACGACTGTCGCCTGGGATGCTGATAAACTGGGATGTCATCTTTCAAAACAATTTTCATCTCGACAGGGGCATTTGTGTTACGGATTGGGCAATATTGTTCGATCATCTCCAATACCGTTTTAGCTTCAGGCCGACTAAGATGAGATAGATCTACCTTAGAAGTTGCTTTAAGCTCTTCCACACACATGCTTCGAAATTCATCATTCGCCTGACAATCAAATATCTGTGTATTCCTAATTTTACCTCCATCTTCAGTTTTCATCCTGATATTAAAGTGAGTACCACTTTTGGTAACCTTCATATCGACAGTGTCCAAAATTGTCCTTCCTAAAATAGCATCGAAACCTATATCCTGATCTTGAACAACATGAAACTCTACTTCCATTGAAATATCATCTATTAGAACGGATATAATAATACTTCCAAATGTTAAAATACGACTTTCTCCAATTCCCGTCAAACTCTTTCCTTTACCAGTTATTTCTGCTGCTCCTAGGCTCACGAAAATTTGTCTGCGCATTAAGCACAAATCAGCGCCCGTGTCAACCAAACCTTTAAATATAATCTTTTTGTAAACAATGCTCTTCAATTCAAGACCTGATAGAGTAAATTCACTGCCTAATGACACTCCTATTTTATTCTCTTGAACTACATTAGCATTTGTTTCTTTCTTGACATCTGTTTTTGCTGCACATTGTGCTGCTCGGTGTCCTGCCTGACCACATTTAAAGCAAACAAAATCTGTTTTATTACAGTCTTTCATTACGTGGGAACTATCGCCGCATTTGAAACATTTCCTGGATAATCCAGACCTAACCTGACCTTTGCCTTGATCTTTCTTTTGCTCCTGACGTTCCCCAGCTGATTGATTTGATTTGCCAGATCTAGCTTTCTGATATATCTCGATTTGATGTTTTAGTTCCTGTATATTTCTAGCCTGATATAACATTATCTTATTCCCTTTCGAATCAGGAATACCCTTTATGTAATAGTCAATTAAACTTGGCTCATCAATATTAAATGGCTTTGCGATTTCTTTCAGAGCATACAAATATTTAAATAATGATTCGTCTTTTCTCTGCTGACGCTGGTCCAATCTTCTATGAACCTCAGCTGATGACACTTTGACTGAAAACTCTTCCCTCAACTTAGCCTTCAAAACAGTCCAACTACGAATATTCGCCTCACTACGCACAAACAGTTTAGCCGCTCCTGAAAGCATCTGTTTCGAATAGATAAGCAGCTGCAAATCACTCCACTGGATAGTAGTTGAACAACTTTCTAACCCATCGATCCATTGTTCTACATCAGGACTTCCTGTTCCAGAGAAACTAGATACGCTGCCTTCTACATCTTTGAGAGTGAACCATGACCTGCCATTGTCTACTCTTTGATCTTCAGCTAAATTTCGCTCTGTAACCACGGATTGAACTTCATCTGAATCGCTTTCCTCTTCATCCTGAATTCCAAAATGTGTAAGCAATCTATTTTGCAACTCTAGTTTCCTTCCACTTGTTGGTAGCGCCAACTCTGCTAACTTTAACCTCAAATCTGCTACGCGAAGTGTCAAGATCTCGTCAAGTTGCATTTTGAAATGGTTAGCAAACAATCAAATACGTAAAATTATACAACACAATACTACTGTTACTTAACGTAACCTTACCTTAGTACTGCCTCTGTCGATGCTCGCACCAGCTTTGCCTCTGTAGTTTCACGCAACTGCGCTGTCTCTGCCGACGATCGTATCAAGCTTTGCCTCTGTCGACGTTCGCACCAAGTCCTGCGTTTGCTTACTCACACAGAAACTCTGCCTCTGTCGACTGTACGCACCAGTTCTGCCTTGATTTAATGCGCAATGTTCGGACTCTGCTGACGTTCGCTTCAAGCTCTGCCTCTGACGACGCACACCGCAGCTCTGCTTCTGTCGCTGCAAACAACAACAATGTCTCTGTTGACGTACTCTCCAGCTCTGCTTCTACCAACTTAAGCAGCAACTTTGCCTCTGTCGACGCACGCTCCAGCTCTGCTTCTACCAACTTAAGCAGCAAATTTGCCTCTGTCGACGCACGCTTTAGCTCTGCTTCTACCAACTTAAGCAGCAACTTTGCCTCTGTCGACGCACGCTCCAGCTCTGCTTCTACCAACTTAAGCAGCAACTTTGCCTCTGCCGACGTATGCACCAGGTCTGCTTCTGCCAACTTAAGCAGCAACTTTTCCTCTGCCGACGTATGCACCAGTTCTGCTTCTGCCAACTTAAGCAGCAACTTTGCCTCTGCCGACTCTCGAAACTTCTTCGAGAATTCTGTATTCTGTTGCTCGCGTTTGTTCCAGCGTCGATCATGCAACGGTTCTTTTTTACCGTTCACTGCTTGCTACCAAAACGAACTGCGTCATATGCACGAATTTTGTCTTTACACTTAAGCTCATCCCGGTTGAGCCCCCAATTTGTAGTTCTTTATTTATATGGTTTTTATTCAACAAGTAATAGAGCTTATACGAATTTCACATTTAATTATTAAGACTTATGACGAAATTATGTAGCTTTATGAACAACCGCTCTTGGCCACTTTTTTACTCGACCGCCTTTTTTCTAGGCTTTTTTCTGCTCTTGTCTAGGGTTGCATTTTATTCAGGGCTGCAATATAAAAGTATCGAAAGATCTAATACTTATTACCACTACGAGTATTCTTGCTGGAACCAATTCCCACATAAATGCCTGGGTTACGGTCACAGGGCCATCAACTGTAAGGAGCCTGACCGCTCGGACTGCTGTCTTCGGTGCGGCGAACGTGGGCACAAAGCGAAGGGCTGTGATAATCAGCCGAAATGCCTGATCTGCAACAGCGATGTAGACAGAAATCACCCGACAGGTAGATATGCATGCCCTACCTTCAAAGCGAGCACAAAACAAGTAAGAAAGCTACAGTCGAGTGTGCTCGACTGTAATATACCCGCTACCCAGCTGCTCGTACATCATTTATTTGCGGAACAAAAAAAACGGCTTACAATATTTATGCAAAGTCAAAATCTAAAATAAAAAAAAAATATTTTTGCACACATTTAATTTTTGATGCGGGCGGGACTCGAACCCGTAAATGCATAATAGTACTGTTCGTTTTGCAGTCCACAACTTAACCCATTTCACCACCGTACACGCATACACTATTCGGCACAATACTGCAAGCAGCGCTGCCGGCAACGCTGCTTACAGCTATGGAAAACGTTAAGCTGAATAACTTCTGTGTTTATTATCCGATTGTTACCAAATTTTCAGAGATCATCTAGCTAGCTATAGTTATCATGTAAACCGAAAATGAACAATATGGCTTCAAAATTGCGCTTGTAATTAATGTTTTTTCGATTTACGGGGGCGGAAGGGGCCTTGGCCAAAATCCAAAATAAACTTGATCAGCGTGCAATAATAACACATACTGTCACCGAATTTGGTAGTTCTAGCTCTTTTAATAGCTGAGATCTAGATTTTCACACGGACAGACAGACGGACAGACAGACAGACGGACAGACGGACAGATGGACATGGCTATATCGACTCGGCTGTTGATCCTGAGCCAGAATATATATACTTTATGGGGTCGGAGGTGTCTCCTTCTGCCTGTTACATACATTTTTTTGAACAAAGTTATAATACCCTTCTACTCTATGAGTAGCGGGTATAAAAAGGAGTCCTGAGTCGCCGTGATGATGATTTACATCTTCCAGCTAAATGTTAACCACTGCGCAGCTGCACAGAGCCTCCTGTCCCAGACAGCGAGAGAGCCCAATGCTGACGTCATGCTTCTGAGCGTACCGTACGCCCCTGGTGCGGGAAACTCAGGAGTGCTCTTCGACTCTACACGTAAGGCGGCAGTCATATGCTGCAGAAACCTCTACATAGAGGAACAGGAAAGCGTGCCTATGCGTGGCATTGCGTACACTAAAGTTAAGGGTGTTCACCTATATAGCTGCTACGCCCCGCCTAGTCCGGACCTCTTCGAGGAACTGTTAAATACTTTAATTCACCACGCTAGAGGGCGCAAGCCTGTAGTCATTGCAGGTGACTTCAACGCCTGGGCAATAGAATGGGGAAGCCGGATATCCAATCTCAGAGGACGGGCCGTTACTGATGCCATGAACCAGCTGGATCTGGTGCTGTTGAATGACGGCGGCAAGCCGACGTTTAATAACGACAGAGGTACATCATTCATCAATGTCACCTTTGTCAACAGAAGCCTAGCCCCCACTGAGCTGAGCGATCATGCCCTAATTACATTCAGCGCGCGAGTTACCACATGCACCCTTCCCCCGGTCAGCATCGTACCTCCTCTTAAACCGAAACGGGAGAACAACAAAGAGAGTAATACGACTCCAACTCTCAACGGCGGCACTTATATTTACTCTTAACCACTTACACACTAAAATGAAACTCAAATGTATTCTTATATATAAGTGAACCCAGACCCAAGAGTACATTGCTCCAATTAAAATAAACAAACAGGAAAAGGGCCAGAATGCCGACTAGGCATTGTTGCAACATTGTAAATTCTTAGAAGCACAAAATATGTACTGAGTCGTTTTAAGTATCGAGTCGTGTTGAATAAAAATCATTCTGTATCTATCATCCGAAACAAACGGACGTACTTTAATTCCAAAATCCTCCCTATATAAAAAATAAAAGCGAATAATACAGTTAAAATAAAAGTTAAAACTATTCAACGTCATCTCATCAATCGGAAAAAGAAGACCCCTTCCCCTTTTGTTCAGCAAACAAACCCTCTGGAACATCGTTGGATTCATAACTGGCGCAGTCGGACTTAAAGAACTATGCAGTGGGCTCCCATATATTGGCTATGCATGTAAGACAGCAACGGTAGTAGGGAAAACTAAATTATTAATAATAAAAGTGAAATGACAAAATCATAATGCAAAGTTACACAATCAATCTCAGTACGAAAATCATAATGCATCGTCAGCGAAAACCCAGTGATCGCATTTGACGGCCGCAGCCACGTATCAGATTGCATATCCAAGCAAGCGAGTACGTGGCAGCATAAGTCCATAGTGAGCTGCGTTCGTTTTAGTGATGTATGCATGTGATGTACATACGAATACCCAGATTCATAAAAAGCAAAAAGGCTTACGCAATAAGGCGACACGATAGGGTGTTCTGGAGTATATCAAGAGATAAAGCAACAAAGCTTACGAAAGAATCTGTATAAGATTTATAAAAAAGATACAAGCAATAAGGCTTCCGCAAATAAGTGCGAGATACATCAAGAAGAAATAATAAAGCTTAATCTGAAGAGGCACAACCTGAATGACGAAGACGGGAAACAGTTCAATTACAATAACATGCAGAGTTGCAGGGCGCAAAGCTGTACGTTGTTTTTGAATGTACCCGAATTCGACGTTAAAGGGTCGCTAACTGATTATTAAGCCCACTTAAAATAATTAAATATTAACAAATACGAAACAAAAACAAATAAACTACCGATTGCACCAGATTCATAACCTTACACATGTACACAAAAAACTAAAAAAATCCTTCATTACAGGAAATTTTAGAAGACACCTTTACATCAACACACACCACAACACAACGGTTAAAATAAGTTAACTAAGAATAATATTAAGAGACACACACTATAAATTAAGAGAACAACACACATTAGAAACTAAGAGATCAACATACTAAAAATTAAGATAACGACACACATTAGAAACTAAGATATCAACACATATTAAAAATTAAGGTAATAACACTAAAACACACATTGTTCCGAATCACACACGATTAGATAGGAAGAGAAGAGTAATAGGAATTGACGGGACATAATTGAAACACTAAAATAGGCCCGATAGAATTTACAGTTGTATAGAGAGAGTTCATGTCGCATATTAAAAGGTTGTTTCCGAACACCAGAAGCAGAAGTAGAGCTGAAAAAGAAGAATTAGCATCAAGGTCTTTAGAGTCCATTGAAGAAGATTTTATCTTAGGTAGAGAAACAGTTCCGACAATAATGACTTCAAACACTCCACCACTTAACCAACCATTGCCACCTCTGGCAACAACCACCCCGAACGAAATTTTTAACACATTACGCATACCCGACGCAATTCGTTTTCTCCCAACATACGATGGTAATTTTAAAACGTTAAACGATTTTATTACCAATGTGGAGGAGATCCTGATGATGATCAGAGGGGCAGATCAGACTCCGTACGGTCATTTGTTAATGAGGACAATCAGAAATAAGATCGAAGGGAAAGCAAACGAAGTACTGATAGCAGAAGGCGTTCCCCTCAATTGGGACGTCATGAAAGCTACACTTCGAATTCATTTTACAGATAAGAGGGAAGAATCTTCCCTTATACAGGAGCTTCACCTTATAAATTTAAAAAATTTGTCCTTGACTAGGTTATATGAAAAAATAACCGAAGTCAGACTCGCCCTTTTTAGCATTATTGATACCTTCTGCCTGTTACATAAATTTTCGGTTTGAACAAAGTTATAATACCCTTCTACTCTATGAGTAGCGGGTATAAAAAGCTTAAGCGGCATGAATTGGGAATCGAATCACGGGCCTGTCGGCTCAAGAGTTCATCGCTTTTTCTCTAAGCTACTAACGCTGTTATTCAACAACAGCAAAAATTTGCATTGTATGGCATTCTTATTATTTCCTGTACAAATAAAGAATTTGCGCTGCCGGAAGCGCGGTTTACAGCTAGGGAAAACGTTAAACTGAATAGCTTCTTTGTTTATTATCCGATTGTTACCAAATTTTCAGAGATCATCAGGCTAGCTATAATTATCATATGGAACAATATGGCATCAAAATTGCGCTTGTAATCAATTTTTTTTTTATTTACAGGGGCGGAAGGGGGCGTGGCCAAAATCCAAAATAAACTTAATCTTCTACTCTATGAGTAGCGGGTATAAAAAAAACATTTTTGCACACATTTAATTTTTGATGCAGGCGGGACTCGAACCCGTAAATGCATAATAGTACTGTTCGTTTTGCAGTCCACAACTTAACCCATTTCACCACCGTACACGCACACACGATTCGGCACAATGCTGCAAGCAGCGCTGCCGGCACCGCTGCTTACAGCTATGGAAAACGTTAAGCTGAATAACTTCTGTGTTTATTATCCGATTGTTACCAAACTTTTAGAGATCATCTGCCTAGATATAGTTATCATATAAACCGAAAATGAATAATATGGCATCAAAATTGCACTTGTAATCAATTTTTTTCGATTTAAAGGGGCGGAAGGGGGCGTGGCCAAAATCCAAAATAAACTTGACCAGCGTGCAATAATAGCACATACTGTCACCATTTTTGGTAGTTCTAGCTCTTTTAATAGCTGAGATCTAGATTTTCACACGGACAGACAGACAGACAGACTGACAGACAGACAGACGGACAGACGGACATGGCTATATCGACTCGGCTGTTGATCCTGAGCCAGAATATATATACTTTATGGGGTCGGAGGTGTCTCCTTCTGCCTGTTACATACATTTACGGTTTGAACAAAGTTATAATACCCTTCTACTCTATGAGTAGCGGGTATAAAAACGACCGATAGGTTCTATGGCATCTATACGATGTATAGGGGCGTACCGGTTCGTTCCGACTTATTTACAGCGGGCAGTAATAAGAAACATGTATACAAAGTTTCGTGAAGGTAGCTCAAAAAGGGAAGCAAAAACTTTTTTTTGGA
Organism: Zaprionus ghesquierei; assembly: GCA_018904095.1. Taxonomy (NCBI): domain Eukaryota; kingdom Metazoa; phylum Arthropoda; class Insecta; order Diptera; family Drosophilidae; genus Zaprionus; species Zaprionus ghesquierei. Next base: position 23,651 of record JAEIGP010000043.1, on the reverse strand, counting down.
AATAATAAGAAAAGTTCGATCTCCCACACCATGACACGCATGCATGCGGAATCGAATCTTGGACCCATTACCTAAGAGGTCCACCACTTGGACCCATTACCTAAGAGGTCCACCACTTCTCCATTCGGCCATTGTTGTTGCTATTTATTCTCATAACTTAAACATACAATTAAATAAAAAATAAAAATAAAACAAGTAAGAAAGCTACATTCGAGTGTGCTCGACTGTAATATAAATACGATCTCCCCCACCATGATACGCATTTATTCGGAATCGAATATTGGACCCATTACCTAAGAGGTCCACCACTTGGACCCATTACCTAAGAGGTCCACCACTTCTCCATTCGGCCATTAAGCCATTTAGCAAATTTTGCCAAAGTTACATTATGCGACCATTCGGAAATCCTTGCACGACAAAAACAATGTCTGAATGCATGATGCGTGCTGTTGTTGCTATTTATTCTCATAACTTAAACATTCAATTAAATAAAAAATAAGTAAAGACCATTAAGATACCATTCGCCCAGTTTGGAAACAAATTATCACATATTTAATTTCATCAAAAAAACGCTGCACAAGTTTATCCGCCACCTATTGTTTCAATTAGATCTATTTTTGAATAGCGCCGTCTACATGTGAAAACGGCATAGCTTTACATGATGACGTCACGACGCGCAGCACAGGCGCAAGTACGGAAAACGGAAACATGGATAAATTCTGTGTTTATCGTTCGATTGGATTGTAATTTGGGGAATAGATTTATATTGTAATTATTTATTTGTTCATACCAAAGAAATACCAGAAAGCTGTAACTTCAATACTTCTCCTGATAATTGAAAATTATCAATTTGCGTGGGCGGTAGGCGTGGCATCAAAAATTTAAAATAAACTCGATCTACCTATGGTATACAGGAACCTTTATGTGAAATATGGGGTCTCTAGCTTTTGTAATAGCTGAGATCTAGACGTTCAAACGGACAGACGGGCAGACAGACGGACATGGCTCAATCGACAAGATTTATCACTTAATCAGTAAAAATAATAATTCTACCTGTTGAGGACTGTAAATCGAATACCTGCATGTAAAAAACGATATGTGCCCTTTTAATACCTCTTTATATACTTGAATAGAAATTGTTCTAGAGCACTCTAACTTTTGATAAATTACCCAATAAATAACCCATTTCACCACCGTACACGCACACACTATTCGGCACAATACTGCAAGCAGCGCTGCCGGCAACGCTGCTTACAGCTATGGAAAACGTTAAGCTGAATAATTTCTGTGTTTATTATCCGATTGTTACCAAATTTTCAGAGATCATCTAGCTAGCTATAGTTTACATGATAACTGAAAATGAACAATATGGCTTCAAAATTGCGCTTGTAATTAATGTTTTTTCGATTTACGGGGGCGGAAGGGGGCGTGGCCAAAATCCAAAATAAACTTGATCAGCGTGCAATAATAACACAAACTGTCACCAAATTTGGTAGTTCTAGCTCTTTTAATAGCTGAGATCTAGATTTTCACACGGACAGACAGACAGACGGACAGACGGACATGGCTATATCTTCTCGGCTGTTGATCCTGAGCCAGAATATATGTACTTTATGGGGTTGGAGGTGTCTCCTTCTGCCTGTTACATACATTTTCGGTTTGAAAAAAGTTATAATACCCTTCTAGTCTATGAGTAGCGGGTATAACAAGTAAGAAAGCTACATTCGAGTGTGCTGGACTGTAATATACCCGCTACCCAGCTGCTCGTACATCATTTATTTGCGGAACAAAAAAAAAACGGCTACAATCATATTTTGACCGTAAAAGGCTATGGACTTACAATATTTATGCAAAGTCAAAATCTAAAATAAACAAGTAAGAAAGCTACAATCGAGTGTGCTCGACTGTAATATACCCGCTACCCAGCTGCTCGTACATCATTTATTTGCGGAACAAAAAAAACGGCTTACAATATTTATGCAAAGTCAAAATCTAAAATAAAAAAAAAAAACATTTTTGCACACATTTAATTTTTGATGCGGGCGGGACTCGAACCCGTAAATGCATAATAGTACTGTTCGTTTTGCAGTCCACAACTTAACCTATTTCACCACCGTACACGCACACACTATTCGGCACAATACTGCAAGCAGCGCTGCCGACAACGCTGCTTACAGCTATGGAAAACGTTAAGCTGAATAACTTCTGTGTTTAATATCCGATTGTTACCAAACTTTTAGAGATCATCTGCCTAGATATAGTTATTATATTAACCGAAAATGAATAATATGGCATCAAAATTGCACTTGTAATCAATTTTTTTCGATTTACAGGGGCGGAAGGGGGCGTGGCCAAAATCCAAAATAAACTTGACCAGCGTGCAATAATGACACATACTGTCACCAAATTTGGTAGTTCTAGCTCTTATAATAGCTGAGATCTAGATTTTCACACGGACAGACAGACGGACAGAAGGACAGACAGACAGACAGTCAGACGGACAGACGGACAGACGGACAGACGGACATGGCTATATCGACTCGGCTGTTGATCCTGAGCCAGAATATATATACTTTATGGGGTGGGAGGTGTCTCCTTCTGCCTGTTACATACATTTTCGGTTTGAACAAAGTTATAATACCCTTCTACTCTATGAGTAGCGGGTATAAAAAGAAAAAGCTTAAGCGTCGGTTCAGGAGTTCATCGCTTTTTCACTAAGCTACTAACGCTGTTATCCAACAACAGCAAAAATTTGCATTGTATGGCATTCTTATTATTTCCTGTACAATTAAAGAATTTGCGCTGCCGGAAGCGCGGTTTACAGCTAGGGAAAACTTTAAACTGAATGGGGTCGGAGGTGTCTCCTTCTGCCTGTTACATACATTTTCGGTTTGAACAAAGTTATAATACCCTTCTACTCTATGAGTAGCGGGTATAAAAAGCTGCGCTCTAACAATCGCACAGAGCTGATTTAAGAGACTGTCACTTCTCCACTTGTTAACTAAGTTCATTGTGAGCCATTAAAAAATTTTAAATGAAATGCACCACCAATTAATGCATATTAAAAAATTAAAGTATAAGTTCTTAAAAAAAAAAAAAAACAAGTAAGAAAGCTACAGTCGAGTGTGCTCGACTGTAATATACCCGCTACCCAGCTGCTTGTACATAATTTATTTGCGGAACAAAAAAACGGCTACAATCATATTTTGACCGTAAATGGCTATGGACTTATAATATTTATGCAAAGTCAAAATATAAAATAAAAAAAAAAACATTTTTGCACACATTTAATTTTTGATGCGGGCGGGACTCGAACCCATAAATGCATAATAGTACTGTTCGTTTTGCAGTCCACAACTTAACCCATTTCACCACCGTACACACACTATTCGGCACAATATTGCAAGCCTTTGCCGGCAACGCTGCTTACAGCTATTGAAAACGTTAAGCTGAATAACTTCTGTGTTAATTATCCGATTGTTACCAAATTTTCAGAGATCATCTAGCTAGTTATCATGTAAACCGAAAATGATCAATATGGCATCAAAATTGCACTTGTAATCAATTTTTTTCGATTTAAAGGGGCGGAAGGGGGCGTGGCCAAAATCCAAAATAAACTTGACCAGCGTGCAATAATAGCACATACTGTCACCAATTTTGGTAGTTCTAGCTCTTTTAATAGCTGAGATCTAGATTTTCACACGGACAGACAGACGGACAGACAGACAGACGAACAGACGGACATGGCTATATCGACTCGGCTGTTGATCCTGAGCCAGAATATATATACTTTATGGGGTCGGAGGTGTGTCCTTCTGCCTGTTACATACATTTTCGGTTTGAACAAAGTTATAATACCCTTCTACTCTATGAGTAGCGGGTATAAAAAAAATATTTTTGCACACATTAAATTTTTGATGCGGGCGGGACTCGAACCCGTAAATGCATAATAGTACTGTACTCTATGAGTAGCGGGTATAAAAAAAAACATTTTTGCACACATTTAATTTTTTATGCGGGCGGGACTCGAACCCGTAAATGCATAATAGTACTGTTCGTTTTGCAGTCCACAACTTAACCCATTTCACCACCGTACACGCACCCACGATTCGGCACAATGCTGCAAGCAGCGCTGCCGGCAGCTATGTAAGCGCTGCTTACAGCTATGGAAAACGTTAAGCTGAATAACTTCTGTGTTTATTATCCGATTGTTACCAAACTTTTAGAGATCATCTGCCTAGATATAGTTATCATATAAACCGAAAATGAATAATATGGCATCAAAATTGCGCTTGTAATTAATGTTTTTTCGATTTACAGGGGCGGAAGGGGGCGTGGCCAAAATCCAAAATAAACTTGACCAGCGTGCAATAATAACACATACTGTCACCAAATTTGGTAGTTCTAGCTCTTATAATAGCTGAGATCTAGATTTTCACACGGACAGACAGACGGACAGACAGAGAGACGAACAGACGGACATGGCTATATCGACTCGGCTGTTGATCCTGAGCCAGAATATATATACTTTATGGAGTCGGAGGTGTGTCCTTCTGCCTGTTACATACATTTTCGGATTGAACAAAGTTATAATACCCTTCTACTCTATGAGTTGCGGGTATAAAAAAAATATTTTTGCACACATTTAATTTTTGATGCGGGCGGGACTCGAACCCGTAAATGCATAATAGTACTGTACTCTATGAGTAGCGGGTATAAAAAAAAAAACATTTTTGCACACATTTAATTTTTGATGCGGGCGGGACTCGAACCCGTAAATGCATAATAGTACTGTTCGTTTTGCAGTCCACAACTTAACCCATTTCACCACCGTACACGCACCCACGATTCGGCACAATGCTGCAAGCAGCGCTGCCGGCACCGCTGCTAGATTTTCAAACGGACAGACAGACGGACAGACGGACATGGCTATATCGACTCGGCTGTTGATCCTGAGCAAGAATATATATACTTTACGGGGTCAGAGGTGTCTCCTTCTGCCTGTTACATACATTTTCGGTTTGAACAAAGTTATAATACCCTTCTACTCTATGAGTAGCGGGTATAAAAAGAAAAAGCTTAAGCGGCATGAATTGGGAATCGAATCACGGGCCTGTCGGCTCAAGAGTTCATCGCTTTTTCTCTAAGCTACTAACGCTGTTATTCAACAACAGCAAAAATTTGCATTGTATGGCATTCTTATTATTTCCTGTACAAATAAAGAATTTGCGCTGCCGGAAGCGCGGTTTACAGCTAGGGAAAACGTTAAACTGAATAGCTTCTTTGTTTATTATCCGATTGTTACAAAATTTTCAGAGATCATCAGGCTAGCTATAATTATCATATGAAACAATATGGCATTAAAGTTGCGCTTGTAATCAATTTTTTTCGATTTACAGGGGCGGAAGGGGGCGTGGCCAAAATCCAAAATAAACTTGATCTTCTACTCTATGAGTAGCGGGTATAAAAAAAAACATTTTTGCACACATTTAATTTTTGATGCGGGCGGGACTCGAACCCGTAAATGCATAATAGTACTGTTCGTTTTGCAGTCCACAACTTAACCCATTTCACCACCGTACACGCACACACGATTCGGCACAATGCTGCAAGTAGCGCTGCCGGCAGCTATGTAAGCGCTGCTTACAGCTGTGGAAAACGTTAAGCTGAATAACTTTTGTGTTTATTATCCGATTGTTACCAAATTTTCAGAGATCATCTAGCTAGTTATCATGTAAACCGAAAATGATCAATATGGCTTCAAAATTGCGCTTGTAATTAATGTTTTTTCGATTTACGGGGGCGGAAGGGGGCGTGGCCAAAATCCAAAATAAACTTGATCAGCGTGCAGTAATAACACATTCTGTCACCAAATTTGGTAGTTCTAGCTCTTTTAATAGCTGAGATCTAGATTTTCACACGGACAGACGGACAGACGGACATGGCTATATCGACTCGGCTGTTGATCCTGAACCAGAATATATATACTTTATGGGGTCGGAGGTGTCTCCTTCTGCCTGTTACATACATTTTCGGTTTGAACAAAGTTATAATACCCTTCTACTCTATGAGTAGCGGGTATAAAAAAAATATTTTTGCACACATTTAATTTTTGATGCGGGCGGGACTCGAACCCGTAAATGCATAATAGTACTGTTCGTTTTGCAGTCCACAACTAAACCCATTTCACCACCGTACACGTACACACGATTCGGCACAATGCTGCAAGCAGCGCTGCCGGCACCGCTGCTTACAGCTATGGAAAACGTTAAGCTGAATAACTTCTGTGTTTATTATCCGATTGTTACCAAACTTTTAGAGATCATCTGGCTAGATATAGTTATCATATAAACCGAAAATGAATAATATGGCATCAAAATTGCGCTAGTAATCAATTTTTTTCGATTTACAGGGGCGGTAGGGGGCGTGGCCAAAATCCAAAATAAGCTTGATCAGCGTGCAATAATAACACATACTGTCACAAAATTTGGTAGTCCTACAACAATAAAACATATTGTCACCAAATTAGGTAGTTCTAGCTCTTATAATAGCTGAGATCTAGGTTTTCACACGGACAAACAGACAGACAGACGGACAGACGGATATGGCTATATCGACTTGGCTGTTGATCCTGAGCCAGAATATATATAGTAGCATAATATGCTTCTCATATTACGCTTACATAAACTTAAATCTAACAAAAACAACGCGCATACCATGTTGCGCGTGCATAAATACACAACATAACGGAACGAAACTTGAATCCACAACAAAGTAAAGCGCATGATTGTTGTATAACTTCATCATTCTGTTTGCATGCACCTCAACACAAATAAATAAAAATGCTGACAAACACATTTCCGTTTCTCGCGACTCACTTTGAGCCGATCAAAACTCTGTACATTTAGTCTTAAGCTGACAGTTTTAAAATAAAGACACTCACCAAAATTATTCGTGTTTCAATTTATAGTGGCTTCAGCGTTGATCTTTGTCTTCGTTACAGACGGATCATTTATTAGACTCAAAATAGTAACTACGTAAGTGGCGCAGCCGGTAGGATGATACTAGTTGATGCGATATTAAACATATTCAATTCTCTGTGTATCATCCGCTAAAGAACTACAACTTCAATATCTCGCGTCGGTAAATCGGTACAATCGGTTAAAAAAAAAAAAAACAAATTTTGTAAACCAACAACATATTTGAAACGACAGAGTGATAGTGAAAGTGAACAACTTAAAATTGTATCAATTTTCAAGAAGACGCCTTTGAATTCGCTGAGTAGTAAATCCACAAAAGGTTACTCAAAACAAAGCGAAATAGCAAAGTGCGCAACACATGATAACAGCTAAACTAAGTGAAAACTAAATAAACGTAACTACAACTAAGTTAACTACAATAACAACAGTTAACCTAAGCCAAAACTAAATAAACTTAACCAGAAATAAACGAACAATAATTATAACAGTGTAACTAAGTGAATACTAAATAAACTTAATTACAACTAAGTGGACCATAATAATAACAGCTAAACTAAGTGAAGATTAAATAAACTTAACTACAACTAAAATGAATTATAATGATAACAGTGCAACTAAGTGAAACATTATAATAATAATAAGTGAGCGAACAACAAAAAACCTATCAAACACACAAACCTAAAACAAAAACACAAACGAATACTGAGAACTCAAACCCTATCCAAATCGCGAACCAAAATAAAGACACAAACCAATAGCGAAAACGCAAACCCTATCCAAATCACGAACCTAAATAAAGACACAAACCAATAGCGAAAACGCAAGCCCTATCCAAATCTCGAACCTAAATAAAGACACAAACCAATAGTGACAACACAAACCTTATCCAAGTTACGAACCGATAAATAAACCAACAGCAAATACACAAACATTAATCAAAATTCAAAACCAACAAACCACAATGGCAGTAGCAGCACCAACATAAATAGAATTGTCTGACTCGAATATGATTCAAGTCGGAAGACAAATACACGAAATCGAGGTTTTCAACGGAGATCCTAACACCTTCTACACTTTCATCAGTCGCATCGACTTCATCTTGGTTCTTTATCAGACTACAGATGAAAGGCAAAAGTTCATACTCTTTGGACACATCGAACGGAACATCAGTGGCGATGTTATCCGCACCCTCGGAGTGACCAACCTCAGCAGCTGGAGTGAACTCAGGACTCAACTTATACTTAACTACAAGCCTCAAGCACCGAACCACCTATTTCTGGAGGAATTCAGGAACACACAATATCGAGGTAACATTCGTCATTTCCTTGAAGAAGCCGAAAGAAAACGGCAGATACTTATAAGTAAATTAGAACTAGAAAATAATATTACTGAAACCACTCTATATACTATATTAATGCAGACCAGCATCGAAAATCTAATTCAAAAACTTCCAAGCCACATTTATCTCAGAATAATTAACTGTAATATTCCAAACTTGAGATCATTAATAAACATATTACAAGAAAAAGGTCATTACGAGGCACCAACCTCAAGTAAAGATAATATAAAGCCAACTTCAATTCCAAACAAAATATACAAGATAAAAGACGGTAACAACATTACAGAACAGAACCATATTCAAATGGACCCTTCATTTCCACAAGATCCCTTTTCCACTTATTTAGAAACCTCCACACTTCAGGAGAACTTGTTCCGATTAGAACACCTTAACGTAGAAGAAAAACTGAAACTAACTAATCTACTGACAAAATACCAAGACATCCAATTTCGCGAAGGTGACACGCTCACGTTCACAAACCAAGAAAAACATGTTATTAACACCACACACAATATCCCCGTCTACTCTAAAGTTTATAGTTTCCAACAGACATATCAAAAGGAAGTAGAAAAACAGATCAAGGACATGTTAGAGCAGGGCATTATCCGACAAAGTAATTCATCATACTCTAGCCCCATTTGGGTCGTACCTAAAAAACTAGATGCTTCTGGACAGCAAAAGCTTCGTATCGTAATAGATTATAGGAAATTGAACGAAATAACAATAAACGACAGATACCCCATACCAAACATAGATGAAATATTAGGGAAACTAGGGAGGTCAAATTATTTCACAACAATAGATCTTGCAAAGGGCTTTCATCAAATAGAAATGGACTCAGAGTCAAGAGCCAAAACTGCCTTCTCTACAAAATATGGACACTACGAGTACACACGAATGCCATTTGGGCTTAAAAATGCCCCCGCTACATTTCAGAGATGCAAGAACAAGTTACTCCGTCCACTTTTAAATAAATGTTGTCTAGTATACCTAGACGACATCATAGTTTTCTCCACATCTTTAGAAGAACATCTTCAAGCCTTACAAGCTGTTTTCGAAAAATTATCACAGGCAAACTTAAAATTATAACTAGATAAATGCGAGTTCTTAAAACAAGAGACAACTTTCTTAGGACATGATATTACTAAAGACGGGATTAAGCCAAACCCGGATGAAATCAAAGCTATAGTTAAATATCCGCTACCAAGAAAAACTAAAGAAATTAAAGCCTTTTTAGGACTTACAGGAGATTATAGGAAATTTATACCTAACTTTTCAAACATTGCCAAACCCCTGACCAAGTGCCTAAAGAAAGGAGCAACAATAGATATAAGCAGTTTAGAATACTTAGAAGCATTCCAAAAGTTAAAATTATTTATCTCTGAAGATCCGATCCTAAAAATACCGAATTTCGAGAGGAAATTAACATTAACAACAGATGCCAGCAATGTAGCTTTAGGAGCTGTTTTATCACAAGACGGACACCCTATTAGTTACATCAGCAGAACACTAATTGAACATGAAGTCAATTATAGCGCCATAGAAAAGGAATTATTAGCAATAGTTTGGGCCACCAAAACCTTCCGACACTATCTGTTAGGACGACATTTTGAAGTAGCTTCTGACCATCAACCCTTGTGTTGGCTACACAAATTAAAAGAACCTAATACAAAATTAACAAGATGGAAAATTAGACTTTCGGAATATGACTTCGACATAAAATATATAAAAGGAAAGGAAAATTACGTTGCAGACGCATTTTCTAGAGTAAAGATAGAACAAACATTTTTTGGTGAATCTACACAACATAGTGCTGAAGAAGACAGTAGCAATTTTATCGGACTATCAGAGAAAGCTATCAATTAACATAAAAGACAAATCATCTTTACCAAAGGTCCCAATAGTACAGAAATAGAAACTTACTTCAAAAAACAAATTATACACTTTTCATATGAAGAAATGACCCCTGAAATAGCCAAACGATATTTACTCGACTACTTCTGTTAAAAAAAAAACGCTCTTTACATCGATAGCGATGCAGATTTCGAAGTAATTCAAAAAGCATATAAAGAGACAATGAATCCAAGATATACAAAGATTTTCCGAAGCCTCATCTTACTAAAAAACATTCCCACATACGCAAATTTCAAAGAACTAATTCTAAACACACATGAAAAACTTCTACACCCCGGAATACGGAAAGCTGTAAAACTTTTCGGCGAGACATACTACTTCCCAAATAGCCAACTCCTTATCCAAAATATAATTAACGAATTCCAAGTTTGTAACTTAGCAAAAACAGAACACCGAAATACAAAAATGCCAATGAAAGTCACCCATAAACCCGAACATTGCCGCGATAAATTTGTAATAGATATCTATTCCTCTGAAGGGAATCACTATTTGAGTTGTATTGACATTTATTCAAAATTCGCCACCCTTCAGCAGATTAAAACAAAACATTGGATAGAATGCAAATTGAAGTAGAATAGAAATAGAATACAATATGGCATCAAAATTGCACTTGTAATCAATGTTTCTTCGATTTACAGGGGCGGAAGGGGGGCGTGGTCAAAATCCAAAATAAACTTGATCAGCGTGCAATATTAACACATACTGTCACCAAATTTGGTAGTTCTAGTTCTTATAATAGCTGAGATCTAGATATTCACACGGACAGACAGACGGACAGTCAGACAGACGGACAGACGGACATGGCTATATCGACTCGGCTGTTGATCCTGAGCCAGAATATATATACTTTATGGGGTCGGAGGTGTCTCCTTCTGCCTGTTACATACATTTTCGGTTTGAACAAAGTTATAATACCTTTCTACTCTATGAGTAGCGGGTATAAAAAAAAATATTTTTGCACACATTTAATTTTTGATGCGGGCGGGACTCGAACCCGTAAATGCATAATAGTACTGTTCGTTTTGCAGTCCACAACTAAACCCATTTCACCACCGTACACGCACACACGATTCGGCACAATGCTGCAAGCAGCGCTGCCGGCACCGCTGCTTACAGCTATGGAAAACGTTAAGCTGAATAATTTCTGTGTTTATTATCCGATTGTTACCAAACTTTTAGAGATCATCTGGCTAGCTATAATTATTGTATAAACCGAAAATGATGATATGGCATCAAAATTGCGCTTGTAATCAATTTTTTTCGATTTACGGGGACGCAAAGGGGCGTGGCCAAAATTCAAAATAAACTTGATCAGCGTACAATAATATCACATATTGTCACCAAATTTGGTAGTCCTACAACAATAAACCATATTGTCACCAAATTATGTAGTTCTAGCTCTTATAATAGCTGAGATCTAGGTTTTCACACGGACAAACAGACAGACAGACGGACAGACGGACATGGCTATATCGACTTGGCTGTTGATCCTGAGCCAGAATATATATAGTAGCATAATATGCTTCTCATATTACGCTTACATAAACTTAAATCTAACAAAAACAACGCGCATACCATGTTGCGCGTGCATAAATACACAACATAACGGAACGAAACTTGAATCCACAACAAAGTAAAGCGCATGATTGTTGTATAACTTCATCATTCTGTTTGCATGCACCTCAACACAAATAAATAAAAATGCTGACAAACACATTTCCGTTTCTCGCGACTCACTTTGAGCCGATCAAAACTCTGTACATTTAGTCTTAAGCTGACAGTTTTAAAATAAAGACACTCACCGAAATTATTCGTGTTTCAATTTATAGTGGCTTCAGCGTTGATCTTTGTCTTCGTTACAGACGGATCATTTATTAGACTCAAATTAGTAACTACGTAAGTGGCGCAGCCGGTAGGATGATACTAGTTGATGCGATATTAAACATATTCAATTCTCTGTGTATCATCCGCTAAAGAACTACAACTTCAATATCTCGCGTCGGTAAATCGGTACAATTGGTTAAAAAAAAAAAAAAATTTTGTAAACCAACAACATATTTGAAACGACAGAGTGATAGTGAAAGTGAACAACTTAAAATTGTATCAATTTTTAAGAAGACGCCTTTGAATTCGCTGAGTAGTAAATCCACAAAAGGTTACTCAAAACAAAGCGAAATAGCAAAGTGCGCAACACATGATAACAGCTAAACTAAGTGAAAACTAAATAAACGTAACTACAACTAAGTTAATTACAATAACAACAGTTAACCTAAGCCAAAACTAAATAAACTTGACCAGAAATAAACGAACAATAATAATAACAGTGTAACTAAGTGAAAACTAAATAAACTTAATTACAACTAAGTGAAACAAAATAATAACAGCTAAACTAAGTGAAGATTAAATAAACTTAACTACAACTAAAATGAATTATAATGATAACAGTGCAACTAAGTGAAACATTATAATAATAATAAGTGAGCGAACAACAAAAAACCTACCAAACACACAAACCTAAAACAAAAACACAAACGAATACTGAGAACTCAAACCCTATCCAAATCGCGAACCAAAATAAAGACACAAACCAATAGCGAAAACGCAAACCCTATCCAAATCACGAACCTAAATAAAGACACAAACCAATAGCGAAAACGCAAGCCCTATCCAAATCTCGAACCTAAATAAAGACACAAACCAATAGTGACAACACAAACCTTATCCAAGTTACGAACCGATAAATAAACCAACAGCAAATACACAAACATTAATCAAAATTCAAAACCAACAAACCACAATGGCAGTAGCAGCACCAACATAAATAGAATTGTCTGACTCGAATATGATTCAAGTCGGAAGACAAATACACGAAATCGAGGTTTTCAACGGAGATCCTAACACCTTCTACACTTTCATCAGTCGCATCGACTTCATCTTGGTTCTTTATCAGACTACAGATGAAAGGCAAAAGTTCATACTCTTTGGACACATCGAACGGAACATCAGTGGCGATGTTATCCGCACCCTCGGAGTGACCAACCTCAGCAGCTGGAGTGAACTCAGGACTCAACTTATACTTAACTACAAGCCTCAAGCACCGAACCACCTATTTCTGGAGGAATTCAGGAACACACAATATCGAGGTAACATTCGTCATTTCCTTGAAGAAGCCGAAAGAAAACGGCAGATACTTATAAGTAAATTAGAACTAGAAAATAATATTACTGAAACCACTCTATATACTATATTAATGCAGACCAGCATCGAAAATCTAATTCAAAAACTTCCAAGCCACATTTATCTCAGAATAATTAACTGTAATATTCCAAACTTGAGATCATTAATAAACATATTACAAGAAAAAGGTCATTACGAGGCACCAACCTCAAGTAAAGATAATATAAAGCCAACTTCAATTCCAAACAAAATATACAAGATAAAAGACGGTAACAACATTACAGAACAGAACCATATTCAAATGGACCCTTCATTTCCACAAGATCCCTTTTCCACTTATTTAGAAACCTCCACACTTCAGGAGAACTTGTTCCGATTAGAACACCTTAACGTAGAAGAAAAACTGAAACTAACTAATCTACTGACAAAATACCAAGACATCCAATTTCGCGAAGGTGACACGCTCACGTTCACAAACCAAGAAAAACATGTTATTAACACCACACACAATATCCCCGTCTACTCTAAAGTTTATAGTTTCCAACAGACATATCAAAAGGAAGTAGAAAAACAGATCAAGGACATGTTAGAGCAGGGCATTATCCGACAAAGTAATTCATCATACTCTAGCCCCATTTGGGTCGTACCTAAAAAACTAGATGCTTCTGGACAGCAAAAGCTTCGTATCGTAATAGATTATAGGAAATTGAACGAAATAACAATAAACGACAGATACCCCATACCAAACATAGATGAAATATTAGGGAAACTAGGGAGGTCAAATTATTTCACAACAATAGATCTTGCAAAGGGCTTTCATCAAATAGAAATGGACTCAGAGTCAAGAGCCAAAACTGCCTTCTCTACAAAATATGGACACTACGAGTACACACGAATGCCATTTGGGCTTAAAAATGCCCCCGCTACATTTCAGAGATGCAAGAACAAGTTACTCCGTCCACTTTTAAATAAATGTTGTCTAGTATACCTAGACGACATCATAGTTTTCTCCACATCTTTAGAAGAACATCTTCAAGCCTTACAAGCTGTTTTCGAAAAATTATCACAGGCAAACTTAAAATTACAACTAGATAAATGCGAGTTCTTAAAACAAGAGAACACTTTCTTAGGACATGTTATTACAAAAGACGGGATTAAGCCAAACCCGGATGAAATCAAAGCTATAGTTAAATATCCGCTACCAAGAAAAACTAAAGAAATTAAAGCCTTTTTAGGACTTACAGGATATTATAGGAAATTTATACCTAACTTTTCAGACATTGCCAAACCCCTGACCAAGTGCCTAAAGAAAGGAGCAACAATAGATATAAGCAGTTTAGAAAACTGAGAAGCATTCCAAAAGTTAAAATTATTAATCTCTGAAGATCAGATCCTAAAAATACCGAATTTCGAGAGGAAATTAACAGTAACAACAGATGCCAGCAATGTAGCTTTAGGAGCTGTTTTATCACAAGACGGACACCCTATTAGTTACATCAGCAGAACACTAAATGAACATGAAGTCAATTATAGCGCCATAGAAAAGGAATTATTAGCAATAGTTTGGGCCACCAAAACCTTCCGACACTATCTGTTAGGACGACATTTCGAAGTAGCTTATCCACCATCCATCCACCCTTGTGTTGGCTACACAAATTAAAAGAACCTAATTCAAAATTAACAAGATGGAAAATTAGACTTTCGGAATATGACTTCGACATAAAATATATAAAAGGAAAGGAAAATTACGTTGCAGACGCATTTTCTAGAGTAAAGATAGAACAAACATTTTTTGGTAAATCTACACAACATAGTGCTGAAGAAGACAGTAGCAATTTTATCGGACTATCAGAGAAAGCTATCAATCAACATAAAAGACAAATCATCTTTACCAAAGGTCCCAGTAGTACAGAAATAGAAACTTACTTCAAAAAACAAATTATACACCTTTCATATGAAGAAATGACCCCTGAAATAGCCAAACGATATCTACTCGACTTCTTCTGTTCAAAAAACAGCGCTCTTAACATCTATAGCGATGCAGATTTCGAAGTAATTCAAAAAGCATATAAAGAGACAATGAATCCAAGATATACAAAGATTTTCCGAAGCCTCATCTTACTAAAAAACATTCCCACATACGCAAATTTCAAAGAACTAATTCTAAACACACATGAAAAACTTCTACACCCCGGAATACGGAAAGCTGTAAAACTTTTCGGCGAGACATACTACTTCCCAAATAGCCAACTCCTTATTCAAAATATAATTAACGAATTCCAAGTTTGTAACTTAGCAAAAACAGAACACCGAAATACAAAAATGCCAATGAAAGTCACCCCTAAACCCGAACATTGCCGCGATAAATTTGTAATAGATATCTATTCCTCTGAAGGGAATCACTATTTGAGTTGTATTGACATTTATTCAAAATTCGCCACCCTTGAGCAGATTAAAACAAAAGATTGGATAGAATGCAAAAATGCTCTAATGCGCATATTCAATCAGTTGGGGAAACCCGAAATTCTAAAAGCAGACAGAGATGGCGCATTTTCTAGTTTAGCCCTCAAACGTTGGCTCGAAACTGAAAACGTAGAATTAAAACTCAATACTACAAAAACAGGTGTTGCAGATATAGAAAGGCTCCATAAAATAATAAACGAAAAAATCCGTATCATAAATAATTCCGATGACAATGAAGCTAAACTCAGTAAAATAGAAACGATTCTTTACATTTACAACCACAAAACCAAACATGACACTACTGGACAATCTCCTGCCCACATATTTATTTATGCTGGACAACCAATTCTAGATACACAACACAACAAGGAAATTTAAATTAACGAAATAAACAAAGACCGAACAGAATACAACGTCGACACTAGATATAGAAAAGGACCGTTGCAAAAAGGGAAATTAGAAACCCTTTTAAATTAACGAAGAACGCCGAACAAACTGACGAAGACCATTATAAAATCACCAATAGGAATAGAGAGACACATTACTACAAAACCCAATTTAAACAATATTTATGCAAAGTCAAAATATAAAATAAAAAAAAAACATTTTTGCACACATTTAATTTTTGATGCGGGCGGGACTTGAACCCGTAAATGCATAATAGTACTGTTCGTTTTGCAGTCCATAACTTAACCCATTTCACCACCGTACACGCACACACGATTCGGCACAATGCTGCAAGCAGCGCTGCTTAAGCTGAATAACTTCTGTGTTTATTATCCGATTGTTACCAAATTTTCAGAGATCATCTGGCTAGCTATAATTATTGTATAAACCGAAAATGAACAATATGCAATAATAACACATATTGTCACCAAATTTGGTAGTCCTAGCTCTTATAATAGCTGAGATCTAGATTTTCACAAGGCCAGACAGACGGACAGACGGACATGGCTATATCGACTCGGCTGTTGATCCTGAGCCAGAATATATATACTTTATGGGGTCGGAGGTGTCTCCTTCTGCCTGTTACATACATTTTCGGTTTGAACAAAGTTATAATACCCTTCTACTCTATGAGTAGCGGGTATAAAAACAGAAAAAAATTAATGAACTTCCCATTCCGCAGGCCCCTGGTTCATCATAATACTCCTCCTCACGTCTACAAAAATATGCCAAACCCAACAACTTCAAATCAACAACATTGACACTAACCATGGATACCTCCTATTTTCCGACAAATCTATTCAAATCCCTTCAGAATACGAACATCATTGTCTTCGCGTAAACCTTTCCGATATAGATAACCTAACCCACTATTTTAACAATAAAATAACTAACTACACTAATATTCCCCAATTTGACCTTTTGTACAATAAAATGCGAAGAGAACTTAGCGGAATAACTTTACACCAGACAAATAGACTGAAACGAGGACTAATCAACATAGTAGGATCAGCGTTTAAATATTTATTTGGTACACTAGATAACAATGACCGAACAAAGATTGAAAAACAATTAGAATCAGTAGCAACAAGTTCAATAAATCTACATGAAATAAATGATATAATTCAACTCATTAACAGTAACATACAAAGAACAAAAGAATTTTTAGACGAACATAGTAACAGAGAACAGTTAATATACGAACTTATCCAATTTACCGAGTATATAAAAGACATTGCAATGGGAATGCAACTTTCGCGACTAGGACTATTTAATCCCAAATTACTTAATTACGACAGACTAGAGAACTTTGACAGCAGTAACATCTTACAAATTAAAACATCAACCTGGATTAGTACTAACCAAATACTTATCATAGCACATATCCCTATTAAGCAAATAACTGTCCACACAATTAACATAATACCTTACCCAGATAATAACGGGTACCAACTCGATCACAACGAAAAAGATACTTATTTTGAAGAACATGGCAAAATTTATAATCAAAATTGTAAAGAAATAAGTAACGAATGTATTAAGAACATTATAAAAAGAACTAAACAAATTTTCAATTCTGTCCCCACAACAGTTAACCAGATAATTAAATACGTCGAACCAAACAATATCCTTACTTGGAACATAAAGAATACTATTATAGAACAAGATTGCCAAGAAATAAATAAAAATGTAACAATTAACAGCAATGAAATAATAACAATAAAACAATGTAAAATTAAAATAGAAAAATAACATTAAACGAAAACCAGCTAAATCCCGAAATAAATCTAACCCCATTGTACACACCCATTGAACTAATAAAAATAAAACCATAATAATAATATTACAGTCTCTATTATTGTATCACTCATTAGCCTTACATCTTGTATAGTTTGTATCTACTTAAAACTAAAAACAACAAAAACAATTATGGAAACACAAAATACAAACCCAACTGCATTACCAAGATTATATGCGTCAACCCCAATAGAAGCATAAGCTTTCTTTTAAGGGGAGGGAAGTAGCATAATATGCTTCTCATATTACGCTTACATAAACTTAAATATAACAAAAACAACGCGCATACAACGTGCATAAATACACAATATAACGTAACGAAACTTGAATCCACAACAAAGTAAAGTGCATGATTGTTGTATAACTTCATCATTCTTTTTGCATGCACTTAAACACAAATAAATAAAAATGCTGACAAACACATTTCCGTTTCTCGCGACTCACTTCGAGCCGATCAAAACTCTGTACATTTAGTCTTAAGCTGACAGTTTTAAAATAAAGACGCTCACCGAAATTATTCGAGTTTCAATTTATAGTGGCTTTAGCGTTGATCTTTGTCTTCGATACAGGCGGATCATTTATTAGACTCAATTTAGTAACTACGTAAGTATATACTTTATGGGGTCGGAGGTGTGTCCTTCTGCCTGTTACATACATTTTCGGTTTGGACAAAGTTATAATACCCTTCTACTCTATGAGTAGCGAGTTTAAAAAGAAGTAAAAAGTATTGAAAACGTATGACTTTTATTCAGGTACCAAAAAATTCCAAGATTTATCACTTAAACAATAAAAATAATAATTCTACCTCTTAAGGACTGTAAATCGAATACCTGCATGTAAAAAACGATATGTGCCCTTTTAATACCTCTTTATATACTTGAATGGAAATTGTTCTAGAGCACTCTAACATTTGATAAATTAAAAAAAAAAAACGACCGATAGGTTCTATGGCATCTATACGATGTATCGGTCCGTACCGGCTCGTTACGACTTATTTACAGTGGGCAGTAATAAGAAACATGTATACAAAGTTTCATGAAGGTAGCTCAAAAAGGGAAGCAAAAACTCTTTTTTGGAAATAATAAGAAAAGTTCGATCTCCCACACCATGACACGCATGCATGCGGAATCGAATCTTGGACCCATTACCTAAGAGGTCCACCACTTCTCCATTCGGCCTTGTTGTTGCTATTTATTCTCATAACTTAAACATACAATTAAATAAAAAATAAAAATAAAACAAGTAAGAAAGCTACATTCGAGTGTGCTGGACTGTAATATAAATACGATCTCCCCCACCATGATACGCATGCATTCGGAATTGAATATTGGACCCATTACCTAAGAGGTCCACCACTTGGACCCATTACCTAAGAGGTCCACCACTTCTCCATTCGGCCATTAAGCCATTTAGCAAATTTTGCCAAAGTTACATTATGAGACCATTCGGAAATCCTTGCACGACAAAAACAATGTCTGAATGCATGAAGCGTGTTGTTGTTGCTATTTATTCTCATAACTTAAACATTCAATTAAATAAACAAGTAAGAAAGCTACAGTCGAGTGTGCTCGACTGTAATATACCCGCTACCCAGCTGCTTGTACATAATTTATTTGCGGAACAAAAAAACGGCTACAATCATATTTTGACCGTAAAAGGCTATGGACTTATATTTATATTTGAAAACGTTAAGCTGAATTACTTCTGTGTTTATTATCCGATTGTTACCAAATTTTCAGAGATCATCTGGTTAGCTATAGTTATCATGTAAGCCGAAAATAAACAATATGGCATCAAAATTCGATTTAAGGGGCGGAAGGGGGCGTGGCCTAAATCCAAAACAAACTTGATCAGACTGCAATAATAAAACATTTTGTCACCAAATTTGGTAGTTCTAGCTCCTTTTGCCTGTTACATACATTTTCAGTGTGAACAAAGTTATAATACCCTTCTACTCTATGAGTAGCGGGTATAAAAACTCTTGCATGACATTTTGTTTTACTACGGCGTACCTGGTTTAGATAATGAAAAATCGTTTAACTGAGGTAGCAGTGCGGAAAATAAAAGATTTCATACCACTCTTGCCGAAACTATGATATGTTTAAAAGAAGAAGAACTATTAGACAGATCCTTTTATGAGTATAATTACTCAATACACTCCGTAAGGAAACAACGAGCTCTAGACGTGTTTTTTGGCAGACACTTGACAACTGATCCTAAACAATATGAAAAAAGCAGACAAAATAACATGGAAAAACTTAAACAAAAACAAATTTCAGATTTTCAAAACCATCATAAAGAACAAAAAGAAATAACAACTTATCAAAACCTTTAATTAAACCTGTAATAAAATATCACTCCATTGTACACCTAAAAACTAATGAAATTTTCCAACATAAAGAACAAATGTTAAAAATACCAACAAATTGTAAACTATCCAGTAATTTGTAATAAGGGCAAAATTGTAAACCTAAATATCACAAAATGTATTTTGAAGCTAGTTCAGGGATGGAATCGGTGTGTGACTTCAGTAACGCGGAACATATTGAAGAAATAGAAGAGATCGACAAGAGCATAATTCTACTTAAAAATTTGAATGGCAGTATAACCAATAATAACACAACTCCACATCTAACGGAAACATACTTAAATACAAAATTTACATAAAAGGCAAAAAATTGAATAACAAAGACACAACATTCATGAAACCAGGAATACAAGTATTACAAATGACTCCAAAATTAGCCGAGCGACTACAAATCCCATCCTTAAAAGCACTAGAAACTCTCCATATAAAAAACACAATGAACCTAAACGAATGGAAAACACACTCTATGGCTAATCGCATAGGCAAACTAACCCTTATTTACGTCACAATCATCATTATTTCTACTGCAAAATTCTTTTGTCACCCAAAAGAGAGAAATATTCTACAAATACAAGGAAAAACTTCACAAAAATCAAATAATACAACCCGATAAATACGATAGCAAAGCCCAAAAATAGTTATCCAGAATTCAAAAATATTCCATATTTAAATAAGTAAGAAAGCTACAGTCGAGTGTGCTGATATATACTCGCTATCCAGCTGCTCGTACATCAGAACAAAAAAGAACGGCTATAGTCATATTTTGACCATAGAAGGCCATGGACTTACAATATTTATGCAAAGTCAAAATCTAAAATAAACAAGTCAAGAAAGCTAGCGCTAGAGCGCGCCCGACAGTAAGATACCATTCGCTCAGTTTGGAAACAAATTATCACACATTTAATTCCGTCACCTATTGTTTAAATTAGATCTATTTTTGAATAGCGCCATCTACATGTGAAAACGGCATAGCTTTACACACGCTACGGCTGAAACGAAGCATCGTGATGATGACGTCACCGACGCGCAGCACAGGCGCAAGCAGTGGAAGTACGGAAAACGGAAACATGGATACCTTCTGTGTTTGGGGAATAGATTTATATTGGAATTATTTATGTTCATACCAAAGCAGAAAGCTGTAACTTCAATACTTCTCCTGATAATCGAAAATTATCGATTTGCGTGGGCGGTGGGCGTGGCATCAAAAATTTTAAACAAACTCGATCTACCTATGGTATACAGGAACCTTGATGTGAAATATGGTGTCTCTAGCTTTTGTAATAGCTGAAATCTAGACGTTCAAACGGACAGACGGACAGACAGACGGACATGGATCGATTGACTCAGCTGGTGATCCTGAGTCAGAATATAAATACTTTGTGGGGTCTGCCACGCCTCCTTCTGTCTGTTACATACATTTGCACAAACTTAGTATACCATTTTTGACCAATTTCAATGGTCGAATGGTATAAAAAAAAACATTTTTGCACACATTTAATTTTTGATGCGGAAGGGACTCGAACCCGTAAATGCATAATAGTACTGTTCGTTTTGCAGTCCACAACTTAACCCATTTCACCACCGTACACGCACACACGATTCGGCACAATGCTGCAGCAGCGCTGCTTACAGCTATGGAAAACGTTAAGCTGAATAACTTCTGTGTTTATTATCCGATTGTTACCAAGTTTTCAGAGATCATCTGGCTAGCTATATTTATCATATAAACAGAAAATGAACAATATGGCATAAGAATTGCACTTGTAATCAACTTTTTTCGATTTACGAGGGCAGAAGGGGGCGTGGCCAAAATCCAAAATAAACTTGATCAGCGTGCAATAGTAAAACATTTTGTATCCAAATTTGGTAGTTCTAGCTCTTATAATAGCTTTTTTATACCCGTTACTCATAGAGTAGAAGGGTATTATAACTTTGTTCAAACCGAAAATGTATGTAACAGGCAGAAGGAGACACCTCCGACCCCATAAAGTATATATATTCTGGCTCAGGATCAACAGCCGAGTCGATATAGCCATATCCGTCTGTCCGTCTATCTGTACGTGTGAAAGTCTAGATCTCAGCTATTATAAGAGCTAGGACTACCAAATTTGTTGACAATATGTGTAATTATTGCACGCTGATCAAGTTTATTTTTTCCAACGTTTTCCATAGCTGCAAGCAGCGCTGCTTACAGCATTGTGCCGAATAGTGTGTGCGTATACGGTGGTGAAATGGCTTAAGTTGTATACTGGAAAACGAACAGTACTATTATGCATTTACGGATTCGAGTCCCGCCCGCATCAAAAATTAAATGTGTGCAAAAATATATTTTTTTTTATTTTAGATTTTGACTTTGCATAAATGTTGTAAGTCCATAGCCTTTTACGTTCAAAATATGATTGTAGCCGTTTTTTTTGTTCCGCAAATAAATGATGTACGAGCAGCTGGGTAACGGGTATATTACAGTCGATCATACTCGACTGTAGCCTTCTTACTTGTTTAAACTTGATTATTATTATTTATTGATTTTTCTTATTTACTAAGAATTAACAATAAGTTAACAAATCTTACAACTATTCTAGCTTAACTGTGTTAAGTTTTAACGTTCTTCAAACATAATTACTGGATTGATGAATTGTGGCGACGGAGACGAGATCGATTGCTGGCCTGCGTTAAACTTCTCGCTAGGTGGTTCGGGTGTGAAGAGAGCTTTATTGAATATATCGACTTGAGGTCTGCTATTACATTTTTCACTGCTGGGATGTCTAAGACTCTTTGGATGTTTTCATTGCGAACATACCAAGGCGCCCCAGTGATAGTTCGCAGTATTGTTGATTGGGCCCGCTGGACGATGTCAATGTTGCTGCTGCTGGCGTTCCCCCATAGTTGGGTGCCAAAGGTCCAGATTGGTTTTAAAACTGTTTTCTAGAGGAGGATTTTCAGTTCCAGACTAAGAAGGGAGCGTGCAATAATCAAACAGTGCAGGTTATTCGCTTTCAGCTTTAATTCCGTTTTCTTGGCTTGGATGTGGGTGCGCCACGTAAGTCTTCCATCCAAATGTATGCCTAGATATGTGATTACTTGCGCTTGAAGAAGAGCTGTGTTGTTCAACAGAAGTGGCGGGAAAACTTGTCTGTTTAAAGTGAACGTCACTTGCTTGGATTTT